>VWZO01017914.1:11738-118079 GCA_013396975.1 Bucco capensis
CCCGTGGGCAATGAGTTTAATGCTCCCTCTGCTGTCGGCACAGTTATCGCACCAGGGGCCACAGCAGACCCCAAGTGATTTTCAGACTGTGCCTGTGTGTGTATGTAGTGTGGGGGGAATATGGAGTCATTTTCCCAATCCTCACCAGTGGTGGAGCACAGTGCAATGCCTGGCAGGTCATAAAAGACTTTAGGAGTCTACAGCTAGCAGAAAAATAAGCAGCACAATAAATTTGAAATTATTTTCTTAAAAATGTTTTCTGAGCAAAACAAATACTGGAGGATGGACCACTATCATCATACAAAACTTCATGGAATTTCAGAGACTAAAAACGAAGTTTTGGCTATGGAATATCAGTCCATTTTTCAAGGTGAATAAAAGGCTTGAAAGGGGTTCTATGAACCAGAAAAGGGGTTAATCTCTGCTGCAGACTTACTGGAGCAACAAGTGAGATTTTAAACTAACAGTATAAATCAAGCTGATCAAGGAAACAAATGAAACGGAAAAGGCCCAAGATTTCATGAATTAGTTCAGCTGAAGTAGGAAGGGAAGACAAGAAATATTTCAGTTATCACTGTATCGATGACAGGAATCTGCAAATCAAAGAGAGGAACTGGAAAGTCATTGGTGGGAAGAAGTTTCAGTTAATTAGCATTAGTGAAGCCAGATGAGATGGTTCACAGCACCACTAAAACGTTAAAATCCTGTTTTATAGCCTGCTTAAGGGCAGCATAGGTGATAGAGGTGGAAGTGTATATTAAAGACATCATTACTTGTTTTATGGTTATTGATTACTGTGGAGTAGAGTGTCTTGAATGATTATGTAGCAGTGTTTTCAGAAGTAACCTCCTGAAGCAGGCACTGATGTAGTAAACAAGGCTGGAAAACAGGACAAGCATTTCCTTCAGCATCTACCTATATTATGCAAGAGAAAGTCTAGTACAGGATTTCAGTTTGAGATGCCTGGCAAAAGTTTCATGTGCTTTGTAGTTTAAAATTAGTGCAAGTTACTAGAAGTTACTTCCGAGGAATTAAGTTAAAATGAAGGAACCTAGTATTAGTTAACACTAGATGCAGCCAACTCCAGACATAAGGAACTACACTTGATCATGACACTGAAGGCTGAATTCACTTGGGCACAAATGATCACAAACCACAAAGCTTGATGAGAGCAGAGGAAGGTAGAAAATCATGGCAAAATATTAATTCAGAGAGTTCTGAAATATGACTATTCCAAATCAAAGACATGAAAATTGATGGATTCTTTGTTTGTCCACTTTATCCTCTCAAGATGAGAACTGTTTCAAAAAACTAGTGGACTCCTACAGGGCATGGTGTGTCTAAAGTATTGGACTTGGAGCAAGATAGAATAGATAATGCCACTATTCTTCCTTTCTGACCTTGTCTTACATCTATAGAAAATATCCCAAGTTCAAAGAGTTGCATAAAACACCCATCAAATCCAACACCCACATACCTGGTACAATGGGTAAAGGATGATAGTCCCTACAGAAAGCAACCATGGTCTTCCTAGACTCATACTTCTACTACAGTCACTCATGTCACCTAGTTATGCCCAACAGAAAGCACCTTAAGGACTGGTTTTAAAGGCAGGGTCCAGATAAATACTTTATTACCATGACACTGCATAGTCTAGTTTAATATATTCATACCAGAAAATTTCTAATTTTAATGTAAAACAAAATTATACAGAACACATAGACAGCTGCAATGTGTTGAGCTTTTTTAGCATTTAGCGACACATGAATTTGTGATTGTAAATGGAAAACTTATTTATCTTGTTGCTTGTTTAATAAAGATACTCTCTTATGGTTATACAGCTTACAATTTATAAGCAAAAAGGGTAGCTGATGAGAAAAGCTGTAAGTTCTTATAAGTTGTGCTGAATTGTAAAATGTCCCAAGGGAACTCACCATAAGATTGTTATGCACTATGAATCAACACCCAATACAGCACTAACTCTTTGCATTTCAAATTTAATAATCATCATCATTGGAAGTCTTGGCTTCACAGGAAAAACACATTGAGTTCTACAGTTCAAGCTTCTATGAAATCTGCTTGCTAAAACAAACACATTTTCAGTCTAGTTTTCCAATATAATCCCCACAGTGAAAACTCAAGTATAACATTGCATAAAAGTGTATTTTGTGCCTATACAGCATAAGTCCTAAAACCTATTATTATCGATTTCTTCTGTTCAATAGAAGGAATGAGTTACAGAATGACTCTTAATGGGAAAACCACTACTTTAAAGTCATTACTTTGAAAATAGAGGGTTTTGCTAAGCAGATATTACAGCAAAGGCACAGTCTGAAAATCACTTGGGGNTGAGCAGACACCAGAAAGTTACTCCAAAGTTATTTTGAAATACATTTAAAGCAGCTGACAACACAGTATTTCAATGTCAGCAACCATGAATGTGGACTGTGAAGGGGGGAAAAAAAAAAAACACAACCAAAACACCACACAGCAATTTCATTAGAACTTGAGTTGCTCACAAGCATGAAGTTCTAGGTGTTTTGGTCCTTTGTCAGTCCATCTGTTTGTTATCCCTGTAGTGATAATAGAATTCCATAAGGTATTTCTGTGGGATGTTGACTGGCATGTCTTTCCCTCTAACTGCTCACCCTTCTAGGCAGAACACAAAACAATTACAGGGTTGGTACAGAATAGTTCAGCTGTAAGAGTCCTACAACAATCACCTAGCCTAGCTGCCCTTCTTTTAACTCACTGGCTCATGTACTGTTAGCATGCAGTTTATTGAGAATATTGAACCACAAACAAGGCTTAGCCTCTATCACTACGCAGGCTTAAAACCACAGAGATTGAACCTTGAGGAACACTGACTGTTCCTTCTATCTTCGTACAGCCTCTGCCAGTACCATCTGCATTATTAAGCTTCTCCCTAATAGTAATAAAGCAGGGTAGGATATTAGCCCCTGAGATTAAAGTCTGAGAACAGTGTTATGAAACAGCATGTAACCCAGCTGTAAAAAATATCATTTTCTTGACCTTATGAAGAATGTAATCCTGTCACTGAAATCCTACCATTATTCAATAAAACCACAAACATTCTAGCCAAGCATTTAGTAAAGTAGAAATAGTTGCATATCTATACTACGCCTGAGCTTTCCAGAAAAGCTGTCTTAGCAAGGACAGTAACCTTTTGCTGTAGAAAGTTTCAGTTGCAGGAAGGATTCCTTGAACAGACTATCTACAACTATCTCTTAAAAGTGTGATTTAAGGAAGTGAATAGAAAAAACATAGCTCAAACTGAAAATATCTGAAGTGGAAAACATACCTAATCTGCTTGAGAGAGACTCTGGGTAAACCACAACCCATTTTTAAACGCTTCAGAAAAAGTCCTTGTCCTTGAAGTTGGAACAGAGAAGAGCAAATAAAAGAGGAGCAAATGTTCTTAATTCAAATTACAAAAAGGGAATTTAGGCAATGAGTAGATTAAATGACTCGAAATGAGAGAAGAATCTGTGGTTTAGTAAGAAACTGTCACTTAAAATTTCCCAGATTCTAAGATGAAGCTGTAACTATATTCCATCTGTTGGAGCTTTTTGATAAATATAGAGCTTGAGGGTGGCTTAAAGCACTGGAGGTTGTACTTAACAAACTGCCGGTTTAATCCTACTAGTACTGTAAATAAGGGAAATTAAGTGGAAATAAGTATATTCAGATTTCCAAAAGGTATTTGATAAGATTTCACATTCAAGATTGCTTAGATAATTGGGAACCACCAGGTTAATTAGGCTATGTTGTTGAACAGGCAATAGCTCAAGAGCAGGAAGTCTTGTGTTAGGAATTCAGAAAACACTAAGTAGTACAGGGACCACCCGAAAGTCTAGAAAGTAACAAGAAATAAATATTTAACAGGGCTACATCAACTTGTCAAGAGAAAAGCAAAGAAATGTTTGTTTAGGTTTTAGGTTGCAGGGTTTGGTTCGGGGGTTTTTTTGTTTGTTTTTTTGTGTGTGTTTTCTTTTGGGGGTTTCTGTTTGTTTTTTCTATTAGAGGGTATAACACCACATAATCCAAGCCACATTTGGCTTGGATAGGCATACGCTTTGCTGGGTTAAAAACTGGATAGATGGCCGAGTCCAAAGAGTTGTGGTCAATGGAGTTAACTCCAGTTGGTAGCCAGTCACGAGTGGGGTCCCACAAGGCTCAGTTACTGGGGCCACTCTTGTTTAACATCTTCATCAATGATTTGGACCAGGGGATTGAGTGCACCTTTAGTAAGTTTGCAGACGACACCAAGCTGGGTGGCAGTGTCGATCTGCTTGAGGGAAGGGAGGCTCTACAGAGGGATCTGGATAGGCTGGATCGCTGGGCCAAGGCCAATTCCATGAAGTTCAATAAGGCCAAATGCCAGGTGCTGCACCTTGGTCATAATAACCCCCAGCAGTGCTACAGGCTTGGGGAGGAGTGGCTGGAGAACTGCCAGGCAGAGAGGGACCTAGGGGTGTTAATTGACAGCCGGATGAACATGAGCCAGCAGTGTGCCCAGGTGGCCAAGAAGGCCAATGGCATCCTGGCCTGGATCAGGNTGGACTCCATAATCCTCAAGGTCTTTTCCAGCTGTAACTGTTCTATGATTTCTATAAAGCTAGAGAAGTTGTGTAGCTTTACAGCTAGTGAGGCAGAGCTAGTGGCCTCTCCTGTGCCAAACAGGAATTGGTTGCCCCAGATACCAAGTCTTGTCAACAATGGAAATTTAAGACTGAGTTACATGGCCATTTTAGGAATGGCTGATTTTTTAAATTAAGATTCAAGAGGAGAGATTCATTACAGGAAAGGTTTTCCTTCCAACTCCATTTTCTCCAATTCAGTCAATGGCCCACAGAACCTATGTAAGAAGGTTGCTCTGCCCATATTTCATATGTGTGGTGAAGAAAAACAGGCTCCTTTTGTGCTTTTATTGTGAGGCACTATCCAAAAAGACTTTCTCTCTTTTGACAAGTTCTCTGTGGAGATTAATTGTCTAGCTTTGGATGTTTAGGAAATGCACAAATTTAAGCAGCGTGAACATTGCACGATAGTTCCACCTGGATCAAAAGGGTTTGTGCTTGAGGCATAGTAGTTAACTAAGACCTCCATGAGTTCTTTAATATACTTCTAAACTATAAACTTGACTGAAGTTAACAGAAAGTTATCA
Organism: Bucco capensis; assembly: GCA_013396975.1. Taxonomy (NCBI): domain Eukaryota; kingdom Metazoa; phylum Chordata; class Aves; order Piciformes; family Bucconidae; genus Bucco; species Bucco capensis. The sequence continues at coordinate 16,927 of VWZO01017914.1, forward strand.
CAACGAACAGTGGTAAAAGAAAGCATAAGATTCACTGCTGGAAAGCTCATCCCAAATCTGCATGAACTACTGAACATTATAGACAAAATACTAAAACCCAGACTGTAAGTATCTAGGTAAATTGTTCAACAGAAGGAGAAAGAAGTTCAGTGCAAATTAATTTAGAAGCAAACAACCAATCTCCCTACACACTAATCAAAAAGGGTTTGAAGGGTCTTGTGAGAAAAGAGTAATAACTGGTACTCAAACACCTTATTGCAGTTTTATTGACTGCTTTTTTAACAATGGAAGAGTAGTACAGCTCCTGGGTCCATGCCATCCCGGACACACCACTGTTACTAACCACTACATGACATCAAAGCTTTACAGCCTCTGGAGAAGGCAGAATGTGAAAGTTCTTTAAAGGATCAAGAGGTTTTCCTATTGAGGAAAAAAAACTGCTGAGCTGGTCTAACAGGAAAGATTAATTCAAGCAGCAAAAAGAAAAATTATAATAATTAAAACATTAAAAGCAACAAAGTCAGATCATCAGATGGTGTCAACTGGCAGAAGTCTACTGGCTTTAAAAGTAACTGCACTGATTTCTGTTAATTAAGAATTTTTCTGGCTCTTAAAATGCTCCTGTTAGGACTGGTCACTACACCACAAATGCAGAAAACAAACATTTAGAATACAATGGAAGGTAAAAGGAAGACATGTGGCCAAGGATATAACGAAAATTTACAGTAATAATGCAACAAATCCTACAAATTTTTCCAAGCCTTAACATATAAATTTAATTTGTATTAAGTCACTGTGACTCAAAATTTGTCCCATTTTATTTCCTGATATTTTCAAATATCCACAGTATCAGTTTAATCTTCCTTTTACAGTAAAATTCCTAGGGCCTCTGATAAGAAAAGCTCATGCTAATCATGTCTGAAAGCTATTCCATTAGCAGAGAAAACTGGTTCCTAAGGGTATTCGTCATTTAGTATTTGTCATCCTCTTTTGGGGGCTCTATTCTCTTTTCTTCTGGAAATACAGAATCACAGAATATTCATGGCTGGAACTGACCTCTCAGATCACCGAGTCCAACCAAAAAAACCCCCAAACAAACAAACAAAAAAAACACCAACAAAACAAAACAAACCACACAACCCCTGCCCTACATACTGCAGGCCAAGATCTTTCAAACTGTGTTTATTACAAATCCAAACAGACTGTGTATATTCACTCATCACAGTTCTTCCAAGATAATGCAGAAAGAGAACAGGAAGAATAAATTTTGATGGCCAGTCTATCAAAGAGAATGCTTGAGTTATACATAACACACACTAACACCTACATTGTGCTTTGGATAGATACCATAAGTAAGACATATTTCAATCTATCTGTGATTGTTTTGATCATACCATATTCCCAGTTGAATATCACAAAATAACTATGTTCTTGTGGTCCTTACTTTTTTTTTAAAGCTATTTTCAAATTTATACTAATAAGTAATTTGATATTAAGAAGCCACATAGAATATAGACATATTCCTTGCTGTTATTATTTAAAGGGCCCATCAAAGAACAAAGCTGTTTAAAGGACATTCAACCTTTTCCTGAGACAGAAGTGAAGCAAGTGGACACAAACTACAATCTGGAAAACCAATACTGCTGAGCTGTTACCTCCACTAACTGTACTGTGACTTTCATCCTCCAGTGACAAAAGACCATAAGGAAGATATTTGCCATTACCATCATTTCACAAAGAATGAAACTAGGCAACTGAGCACAGAAATTATTTGCCCAAGTATGACACACAGACATTGACACTGATTTTGTCTCTCTCAACTTTATGCTGCATTAGACTTATTTTCTAATTTCATCTTTATTGCTTATTGCATCCTGAAGTTCCATAACAGCATGCTGGTAAAAATCAGAATATCACTTAGTGCTTATTAGTATTCCCAAGGCCATAACTATGTTCTTGTGGTCCTTACTTTTTTTTTTAAAGCTATTTTCAAATTTATACTAATAAGTAATTTGATATTAAGAAGTCACATAGAATATAGACATATTCCTTGCTGTTATTAGTCAAAAGGCCCATCATAAAGAACAAAGCTGTTTAAAGGACATTCAACCTTTTCCTGAGACAGAAGTGAAGCAAGTGGAGAGATGCATTATCTTTTGGAGAGACTGACCTCAATCTTTTAGTCTTTTTCATCCTTTTCTTTTGTGTTCTATCATCTTACCCTACCTTGGTGGATGGGATGATCCCCTATAATAGGCAAAAGAATAATTTTCTTGATCATGTCTTTTAAAATAGATTAGATTTCTTTTGTAAAAAACTTCAAGTACTTCAAACCAGCTACATTTAAGTCCCTTCCCACTTGTCCCCCCAACATTTTTCTTTCTTCCCTTTATTTTTTTTTGAAAGAATCCTGGTAGAAAGCTCTCTCCTTCCCTAAAAAGTCTTGTTGCATAGGGAGATGCTCTTTGTCCAGGCCACTAACAGATGTATACAATATTAGGCTTTAAGCCATAAGACTATACAAGCTATACAAGACATCTTCCATCTTCATTGAATTTTTGTTTAAGCTGAAGATATTGTGTCCTTTAGAGTAGATTCTATGGAGAAACATCTAGTTCCACTCAAAACAGAACTCCTGAGAGTTATGTCTCTGAAATTAAATAGGCATGTTTTTGTGCTTATGCAACCAAAGTGTCAATTCAGCATATGAAAAGCATCTGTCTGTGACAGGAAAAATTCTCATGTCTGATTTTATTCTCCGTCCTCAGAAGTATCCAAAGCACTAATCATAACTATCTCTGGATGAGCTGACAGACTGCACAAAATTTGTCTCAGTTGATTACTTATCTTTGCCATGGTTCATATTCCCAGTCTTCCTGGGTCCATCTGTCTGCCTTTCTTTTGAGAGTGAGATTTTATTTTCAACACAGCCACTGGTGTGTTGGTTGGTTGGTTGTGGAGGGAGTTTTTTTATGGTTTTGCTGTTGTTTTGTTTGTGAATTTATATTTTTTCCCCCCCAATAAGTCTGACAGAGCCTGACAGCAAATGTGTCCAAACCAGGCAAAGTGATGATTCAGAATAACTATGTGGTCCACAGAAGAATGACTTAACATGATGTGACTTTGATATGTTAGGTGTAACCCACAGTTTAAGATCAGTAACAGAATTACTTTGACAACAACCAAGCCTCCCCTATCTAATGTCAAGATTAGCCACAGTTTACCGACAAAACAGATTTTCACATAGTTTTGAGCTCTATAGTTTTTATTTTTGCAGAGAGGAGGAGAAAAATCCAGAGATGATGGGTTTGCTATCATTTATTTTGTTTAGTGCATGGCTTGATCTTCAACGAGAGGGAAACTGCACTCTGAATTCAAAAGCCATCCCAAAAAATTTCTGTCTGGTTATGTCACTGAGGACTTACCTGTGGTGAGAAACTAATGTTGGTTGGAAGTAGGTGTGGTCTCTGTGTGGTTTCATTTCAGCTACCATTCACCTTATTCTAAAACCTGGCACAAGTTTCTCTTTGCTGAATCTTTGCATTATATCTTGCATGTATTTCAAAACATTTGTGTGCCATGTATTATTTGTCTACACCAGGATTGAATAAGTCATTTATAATGACAATTGCACCAATGGGGTTTCAGTTCTTTTTCTGTTCACAAATTGCCTATGAACAAATGGTAAGAAGCCTCCAACAGATTTATTTTCCAGACATATTGACAATTTTTCATAAGAGTGAGTAATTGGATTTGCAAGCTGCATGCAAATATTTCACATGAAGTTGTTGTACATTCCCTGCTCTGCTGGTTAGTTTTACAAGTTCTATCATACCACCTCTACTCTTTTATTGGGTCTCTTATGCATGACAGACTCATCATCTAACTTGAAATCTATGCATCCAGCCATGAAAATAAACTCTGAACTATGTCCTTGAACTTCAAAATTAAAATCCACATTCCAGAATTAGAATTCTCTTTCCATTTCAGAGTATATTACAGTATTTGAGGTTAATACTGTATTTCTTTTAATCTTCACACTGCAATGATTCCACACTACCACAGAAGCAGCTCCCAGAATTACAGGACAGTAGCCAAGATAAAATCAGCTTGAAGTTCAAATGCGTATTTGCTATTTCTCCCTGTGCTACCTTTCATCTTTGTTTTCAACAACTACGCAAGTATGTGCTTTATATGTAATTCACATCATTAAACTGCTTTTCTTCCCCCTGGATGATTAATGAATGTTTAACAGATACTTAATTTCTTTCCCTTAGAATCTTCAGAAATATTTTAATCCATGTTTCAGTTTCCACAGTCAACTCTGTTTTTCTCAACTTACATCTTAGTACTATTTGCTAAAATTAGGAAATTTTACTTCTGTGCCATGCCTTGAAACCAGTTATTTTGATAATTGTAAGTCATGTTGCTTTCAGTGATTTGCTCTTCAAAAAGGCTAAATTTTTCATAAAATGTTTTTATAACACTCAAGTAAAAGTAACAGCTAAGATACCAAGAACCCACACAGCTATTCTAGCCAAAATGAAAAAGATCACACACCTAAAAATAAGAGTTGCTATATTCTGTGACAAAAGGTGAAGCACTTTTTTCCTTTCCCAATAGAAAACAACTTACTCCTTACAGTCACTAAGAGGCACAATCTGCAGTGGCTTAAAGCTGCCTTTGTGCTCTTCCAATCTAATCTTATTCAGATTTCTTAAAGACCCAGAGATTCACCATAAAGTAACTACCAGTAAAGTTCCATAGAAGTACAGTGTATCTCATGCAGAAGTAGCTCAGTTATATTTAAATCTTGATAGTTTCATTAGACCAATTCCTGAACATATTTGCAGATTCCCCAAGTATTTTTAAACTCTATTAAAAATCACCTGATCTGTTTTACAAGAGTCTACTTCATCTGTCCCCTGGGGCCAGCTTACACCTCAGCATCTGAAGCATTACAAATACCACCACTAACACCTCTCCAATAGCTTCTCTCAATTTCAAACGTTGATAACAAATCCTGAATTTCAGGAATAGAAGATGAATCCTTAAAAGACAACTACCCAGCTTCCTCCTGCAGCATTTTAGTTGTGGTAGACATGTGAACTAGCAGGATCCAGGTGTGTGCCAGGCTATTTTTTACATTTGAGTGAGAGCAGAAAGGACAGGGGAAGAAAATGAGGCCTAACTCTGAATTAGTCCCACTGAATTTTTGTAGTTCAGAGAAGATGTAACAGGAGAAAATTTTTATTTCCACATAAATACTTTTAAAGCCACTGATATCTGGGAGCATTTCTTGCAGATGATTCTAAGCAGTCTGAGAAGCTCATAAAAATAGAACAGAATTATTCAATAAAAATGAATAATTTTCCAAATTGTAAAGGAGAATGAAGATGGAGAATTAGATTTAATAAGCAGTACAATGAGGTCCCTTCAGAGAACAATGCCTCTGCATCATGACTGATTACATCTGATACCAGCAGAACTAACGAAATCCAGTTTCTCATGCATTTGTGTTCCTCATTGCTACACAACCCCCACAACATCAGATTCCACACTCTCCCCTCACCACAATTGTAGCCTGTTTTCCCTTATCTAGCCCACATACCAGCCCCCAACATCCTTTCTACCCATGCCACATCCTCCAATTTCACCAACAGATCCTGTTTGACATCAGGGTGAGGGTAAAACTGGCTCAGGACTGTGAGAGAGCCATCCCTGCACACAGGCACAACCAGATCTCATCTTCAACAGTCCTTTCTAACTCTGCCACCAAAATGCCAGAACTTGAGGGAATTTCCCTGTCTTTGAGACTCTCCTCTACATCAAAGTAGATGAGTATTCAGTGGTTACAGCAAGAAGGAAGAACAGAGGTGGTGACCAAGTCAGTCTATTCTAATTGCATTGTTGAACAGTGCAAATATCAGAATAGGGAAGTGACAAACAATTTCAAAGCAGGAAAACAAAAAACAGTTGAGCTGGCCAAAATCTGAATAGCTGTATTGTGGTTGAAGTTATCCAAGTTTCATATGTGGAAGTGAAAAAATAAGCAAGGAATGAGTTTGTGTGTCAGTGTCATAGGAAGCCAGGCTAGAGAGCAATCCAGTGTTTCACTCAGCTGGAGCACAAAAAGACCTTACCAAGGAGGAGATATAGAGAATGAACAAACTAGACCCCATTAGTCAATAGAAGAAAAAGAATTTTTTGCATGTTTCTTCTCTTAAGAAAGAGTGTAACAACAGTAACAACGTAGAATGATTAGAAGCTGAAATTCATACTGAAAAATAAGGTATGGATTTTATACCAGTGGAGCAATTACAGAAGAGACATAGGAGGTTCTCCACATTCTGAAATACTGAAATAACCAGTGTATTACTTTCAAACAGATAATCTTTTTTTCAAGAAGGAGGTTTTGTCAGCTAGTACAAAAGAGTCACTGCTTGGCAAGATGTGATACATGAAGTTGGGATGATCACAGACTGGCCTTCAGAACCTGAAATCTATCATCTATAAATCTGATGATGCAGACACACAAAAAACATTTATTTGGTCCTGCTAGCACAAAAGAGCAATCTCTGTCATGAGATGCACTTGTTTTGAAGAACCAGAAATCCTATACAAGGCAAAACAAAGGTCATAGCACAGAAAAACTTACTCATTTGAGCTCAGTTCTAGTCGATAGTTACCCTAACAGAAACACAGGAGGATACATATTATGCCTGGAAAATAGCTGATATTGTTGATCAAGATAAGCAGTAGAACAACAGATACACACAAAGGGAATTCATATTTCTTAAGCTTTTCAGGTTTTGTATATATATACATACACACAGGAAAAGTCAAATAGGAATTTCAATGAAGAATAATCTCAACTACAGTTTTTGAAAAAAATGCACTTTTTAAAAACCAGATTTGGGGGTGGTGGTGTGTGTGTTTTCTCTCTCTTAAATAGAAGTATTTAACTAAAAGTGTCCAAAAAAGTGCGCTTCTGTTACCTTTCATCTTGAGATTGTGATCCGTATGTTTACCTTTCCTTTATGCAAGCTGAAGTTATTCAAAACAGGATGAGAAGCGAGGAAATTCAGTTTTTATAAGCATCGTTTTTCCAAAAGAAATAAATTCAAATGAGTATTAAATGCTGAATGTCTTAGGTCCTCCATGAAAGCAGTAAAAGAGAGGAGATCACAAGACTGTGGCAACCCTTCTACTATGAAATCCAGACTGATGGAAACCAGCTCCCTGCTGAGCTCAAGATCAACTAGGAGAAAAATGCAAAGGACACTCAGACTGCAGCCATGGCTCAATCATGTTATTAGACAGGGGCTGTGCAAGCCCAAAAGCACACTGTGGAAATACAGTAAGACTGAATGTAGAAGACTGCTTTAGGCACCAGTAAATACCAGCAACTCCCTTTAAACAAGGACCTGGGACTCTCTACTCCTTGCTTCCCAACCCAAAAGCACACTGTGGAAATACAGTAAGACTGAATGTAGAAGACTGCTTTAGGCACCAGTAAATACCACCAACTCCCTTTAAACAAGGGCCTGGGACTCTCTACTCCTTCCTTCCCAAGCAAAAGCATTAGAGTACCTTAATGTAGGATTCTGTGAAAACAGAGGTGTGAATTTTAATTTCCCTTTTGGATTTGGACCAATGACTGCCCTTTCAAGATAGCACATAGAATTAACACTTGGTTATTCAGGGTAGGAAATCAAAACTATCATCACACTCCTTTATTCTGAATTCTGGGAGTGGTGAGATCCTAACATAACCCTTATGAGCCAGGACAGGTCTTTGAATTGACCGTAACTTCCAGGGTAACTCTTTTTCCAAATACATCATATAAATTGGATCTAAAACCCTCACATAAAATGACTATCAAAAAGAAAATATATACGCACTACAAATAATGCAGCATTAGAAAATGGAATACAAACAAGGGGAAAAAAGCCATTTCCATAAATTAAGATTTCCAGCATTTAACTAGTTACTTCTTTTGTATGAAGGAAAACATTTGTCCACTTAGTTTGCAGTAACTATATAGAAAAAAAAGAATCTTTATTTAACATTTTGAAATTATTTAAGCCACCATTTTATTACTGCCTAACGATTCAATATTAGATTGCTTAGGGAATATTATTCCAATTTATATTCAGTATGCTGAATACAGTTTCTAAAAAGCTTTTATTTCCCTATTGGTATTCATTTTCTTACATGTTGATTTTCCTCATAGAAAATTAATAAAGGATTATTCCTTTTCAATTATAGTCTACATGGTAATGTGAAAATTGTAGGCTTGGCGCAATTAAAAAGCATGCAGTAAAAGAAAGCCAAGTGTTGCAATAGTGAGGGTAGAAAATACAGTGTTTAGATGAAAAGGAAGCATCTTAATCAGTTTGGATCGGTTAATAATTACATATTTTAATGCATTCTCAAGACAAAAATTCCCAGTGAAGATCACCAATATTAGGTGAGAGAGCAACATAGTAAATACTAGAAAAAACAAACAGTTCACAAGCCTAATTTAGTAGATAAAAATTTCTGTATGGGTATGGCTGCATATTACTTCTGTTTTACTAGAACTCTTTTAGTTGTACATAAAATGAAATGATTGTATAGTTATATCATTGTAAGGATCAAGGTTTTTTGTGAGATAAAGTTATGTCAGGTCGTCGTCATGGCTAGGCTTCGCGAACGAAGATCCAGGGAGGGCTCCATCCACATCATTTGCCATTACCCATCCAAGGATTCTAGGAACATGGGTATCACTCCCCACACTTTACCATGGGCAATGAGTTTAATGCTCCCTCTGCTGTCGGCACAGTTATCGAACCAGGGGTAACAACGAGCTTAAGAACAGCCATTTGAACAACCATTAAGGCTTCTAACATGAGTTACACATTAGAAACATTTCACATTTCTTCTTATCTTGGTGTATGGATTGTCTGGCAATGTCTAGTGCACGCAAGTGGTAAGAGCAATCCAGCCTCAGATTGCCTTGTGGACTTATATAAGTAGAGACAACCCAAGCTCAAACAATTTGTTTCCTTGAGCCTTGCTGTCTAATCTGTTCTTACCACACTTGGATAAAAATATTACTTAAAAGTACCATTTTTCATACATGGTAAATAGCATGAAAAACACTGAAGTCCATGGGGAGAGAAGATACACCTGAAACACACAGGAATGAGCAGGAGGTACAGTACCCAGCCACGTGACTGGGGTTTCATGGCTCTGCCCTGGAGCCTCCAACAGAATTTGGGCATCAGTTTGATCAGGCTAACAGTTCTATCCCTTCCCATACTGGGAAAGGAGAGTGCAGCAGGGTAGAGAGAAATGAGTATTGGCACTGTTATTCCACTGAGGAAGAATCATCATTATTCTAGGAAGCATAGGGAAAAAAGCAACTAAATTAAAATACACATTTAAGTACTAAGACAGCAACTACTTTAGCATCCTCAGAATGCTTTGTCTACTCATTTTTCAGAAAAAGTTAGGCAATTTAAGTTATCCTTACAAATGCCAAATAATAACACAGAAACTTTTGTCTAAGTTTTGTAGTATTAATTTGGCAGTTTTAATTTCCAGTCAGGTTCTGTGAAACGTACATGTTATTCCACTAGACATTAGGAGAGAAAGATACCACTCGACTTCAAACCTGATGCAAAACTCACTGAAGTAAAGATGACATCTAAATTATATAGACTATTTATTTACATGAACTGAAAGAAGTTAATAGCCAAATTATATTTCTTTAAAATATCTGGTTATTACATCAAAATTGTTTCTTACCTCACTTCATATGTATGGGTCAATATTTTAACTTCAAGATTTCTATCTTCATAACTAGCTATTACTGCATATTACATAAATGTATTTTTTTTTTTACTATAGCAGAATTACAGTAATTAACTTTGTACCAATTACCAGGGTGCATATTAATATTCATGTACTTTTACAGAAAGAATGATCTTGAAATCTCACAGCAGGGATGGTTGAAATGATTCATTAATGTTCTGCACAGGTTTTTTTCCTAATTCATTAAGAAAATATTAGCATAATCATTTGAAATTAATTTTCTTTAAAAGGTTGATATAAGCAAGGGATTAAGGGGACTGGTGCTAATATAAGAAACATGGCTTGCACTATGCTTTTGGTCTCCAGAGGCCAACTATCATATTTGAGGTATTACTTGCTACTGCACTTTGATAATGAAGAAAAAAAAAATCAGAGATAGAGGGAGCCAGTTGAACTGAGGATTTCATTTTCACATAAAAGTCTCACACATCCTATTTTTATATTTTTCTTTTTGTGAAGTGGTAGAGAAAAAATACATTACTCAACATGAACAGGAGGCTGAAACAAAATAATGAAATAAAGTGATAGGCTACAAATGAAAAAAAGCATCCAGAGAATGGAATTCCTAATGATAGTAAAAAGGTGAAGAGAAAGTTCAGCAGAAAGAAGGAAAAGTGATCCAAATAGAAAAGACTAGCAAGCGAAAGTTAAATAGCCACTCCATAAAAAAATTTCAAGGAAAAGAAGCAACCTCAATAACAAATGACAGCAAGAGTGTAATAGATGCCCTTCAGAGACTTATGTAAAAAGGCATATAAGGTAGAAGGACATTGAGATATCTTGTGCTGTAAACCCAAAATGCCTCTTGATAAATCCATCTGGTGCACTCAGGGAAAAAAAAAAAAAAGGAACAAAGTGAGTTGAGTTGTGGAGCCTGAGTTAGAATAATGTCACAGAAAGAAAAAAACAAAACCACAAAGATGTGAGTTGTGAGCCAAGTCGAGGGTTTTTGTCAATATTACATTACATCTGGTGTTGCTATTCCATTTTCTTCATGGTGACTATTCTTTCAAGTCAGCTTTTAACTCCATAAAAAAAACAAAACCCAAGTTCAATAACACTCAAATGTGCTCCAGAGAAAATAAAGAACTGGCCCTCTCCTAAGGAAGTCAATGAAAGATTTTAATCCTCTTTGCAAAGACTGTATGAGAGGTGGTTTGTAACCAAAGGGTATTCAAGGAGCTCGTTATAAAGATGTGTAATGCTCCCCCTTGGTCTCTGCTCCTCACATCTGATCTCTGTATGGAATAGGCTCTGGTAAGCCATAGGGTAGATGCTCATGGCGTAGGAATCCTTTCAAAAAGTAACACTTGTAGTTGAATATTACAGCTGTCGTTAATACCTTTTGGCACTCAAGCCTGAGCTACCCTATCTTCATTCCCTGAAACTCCTCAAGCACAAGGTTTCCTCCTGAATACTGTTAGGCCTTCAGAAATGCATAGGCAATAACACAAGGACGTAGGTGAAGTTCAGGTCAGACAAATACTAGGCCTGTGAAAGCATGTATGCTTTTGGGTCCCCTTCATCTCCAGCATTAACCCTTTGGTTTCCTTCAGCAAACAACTACCTGCTTGAAATAGACAAGACTGTACAGAACTGCGTGTGTGGATGTACCTGCAAGATCTGAGACCACTTCAGTGCTCCTGCCTGCCTGCTTAGAGTGAGAGCTACCAAAACTTCCAGAAACACGTGTCTTCATAAGCACAGCAAAACACAGGTATTGTGTAACACTGAGTGCTACAGAAAGAAATAAAGGAAAATCTGGGTCCTTAATAGACCCAATTGGCCTTCACAACCCAAATACATGAGCTTGTTTCTGTATTAAGCCTGTTATTCAAATTCCAGCTATGCCAACTTCCTTACCGCTTTTCACAAAAGTACCATATTCAATATTAGTGGAAACAGATACAAACCCATTATTTTTATAATCACTTTTAAAGTTACATAGCACCTGGATCTCTGAACCAAAAAAGTGCACATAGACTTAACTCTTCAGCTTTGAATTCCTGAAAATTTGTATTTTCTAGAGTTGATTCACATCAGTGATAATAGTTAAACCTTGGTACAACTTAGCAGTATATTCCATTATTTATTATCCCTGAAATTATTATTCTACGGTATATATAGTCCAACCTTTCACAAGTAAATTATATGCACATAAGTTCCATTGATTTATGACAGACATCAAGTAATTCTTATATGTGCTCATATTACTCAATCTATTGTTGTGAAAGGGTCATATCTCACTTTAAGCAGCAAATCTATACACACGGACAAGGAACAGAGTAGAGTAAGGACCCGTGGTGTGGTAGGAGGCAGAGAAGAGGACACTGCTGGCTGAATGTACAACTGAGAGAAACAAAGAACAGCTGGTGCAACTTATCCCTGTCTGACATTAATGTAGTTTAAGAAATATTTTACAAGCTTCTTTCTTACCTTGTAAATAATGCTTTCTGTCTACAGTATTCCATTAAAAATCATCTTGAATTTTAAAATTTATTCTTTATATATTGAATTGACTTTCCAGCCTCCTTAATTTCAAATTTTAATCATTTTTCCCTAAAAAAGTTTTATTTTAAAGCAACTATTTTGAGGTAAGAGTTCAGGGCTCCAGGTATTTCTCAAAATAGCTTATATATTAATTTTATTGAATTGTTCTCCTTTCCCTTATAACCTCAATATTCCAGTTATATCCACTACTAAATGAAATCATTAAACTCATCTATTTTAGTTTTATATCTTCAATCATTTTCTGTCATTTTAAGTAAAATCCCCCTGCCTTTAACATAGAAAACTAAAAAAGTTTGTTTCCCCTAATTTTTTGCCCAAATGATCCTAGTTACAGAAGGCCCTTAAAGGTCTCATAAAATTATTTTTCTTATTTGGGCAAAAAGAAATTCTTTAGAATTTATATAGATACTATTCAGTTCAAATATATAACAAAGATTCTAATTCTTCTATTGACATCTCTGTTATTGGTGATTTCTGAACGAAGAAACAGAATATACTCAAAATATACCCAAGGACACCCTTCCATCTTTTTTCCCCATGTAATCTTCTCTCTTGTAATGTTTTATTCTTTCTAGTTTGCCTGCTTGCTGGCTGGTGGGAAAGTATTTCAACAGACATTAAAAATTCCTTTAATGAAGGAAAGAAACAACTTTCTGAAAGCTTTCAAGTTATCACTAAAAGATGATCAACAGGAAAAGCTATGCAGATTTTCCCCCATTACTAAAACCAGATAATCTTGGGAAGATATGTACATACTTCTTTTAAACATTTTTTCATGACTGAGTCTTTTTTACTGTTCTGGTTTTAGAGAACATTATCTTTCCCCATTTTTATTAACACCCTATTTCTTGTTTGTCTCTGCTATAAAACTCAGGCTTCTAGCCTCATCCAATAACAATGTTAGCAGGATTGCCATCCCAATTCATGATTTGTTACATGTTTGTTTCAAATTACTCTTGAAGAATTAAACTGCTTAAAAGGAAAGAAAAAAAGAGTCCCATGTCACATACATACAGAAAGGAGGTGTTTTCAGGCTGTCTTAAAGAATGAAGATTAAACTCCATTGCTGTGCTAGTATGTGGGCCAGGTAGCCACACAATTAATTTATTGTTAAGCCCTAAGCAAATCTAAACTTGTGTTACCTCATTAAAGCCTTGTGAGCACTTTAATTACAGCCACTCCACGAATTAAATTGCAGCAAGTTGAAGGAAGACTATAGCTTCAAGGACAGGTTATGTAAAGACAGGCTCATGCTGCCAAGCATTACCAGAGCAATAAGGACTCAAAGAAAACAAATCAAGCCTTTCACTTAGGTAGACATACATATATCATGCCTCATCCACCATCAGAGCTATTGCATCCTTACCTCATGTTGTGAGAACAAAGACTTGTTTAACTAGTGTGGGGTCTGATGTTTTTATCAAGGCTGTAGAAGGTGACAATGGTATTTTTTATTAAAAAAATGAAAAAAACACTGCATTTATTTATGAAGTGTTCTTCACTGGTTACTATGCCTTTGCTGCATCTTGCTGAGCTTTGCACAACTCCCAGCTGCCGATCACAAATGATCCCTGTGCTGATGGTTTCGTAAGGTTTTTGGTTTATCTTAGTGCTAAACTTTTAAGTGACCACACTGAAGTGCTGGCACAAAAACCAGGGCAGTGAAACAATGTGTTTACATAATCCAATCATATAGTGTTCTCTACAGTTCTATCTAGACTGCTCATTTCCCTCATTTATCAACAGCAAAGCTTGAAAAACCATATTCTGTCCCATACATCAACACTTCTGTGAACCTTTTAGCCAATTCTAATTTTAATCATCCTGTTAAAAAAGGCAAACCTGATTTCTACTTCTTATGTCAGCTAAATCTATTCCCTGAAGAGTCTAAACCATTTTTCTTCTCTAACTTGTTAACTAGGGTCAATGCTTTTTGTTCATTAAGTCTTTTACAAAATCAGTGTCTCCTCACTCTCTGGAGTTTTCCCTCTTTGCTGCTTTATTTTCTTCTGACTTTCCTACCATTTACCCTGAGTTTTGTGGGATTTTTGGTTGGTTGTGTTGATTTTTTTTTTTCTTGTTTTGAAGGAGTGCTTTGGTTTTGAGGTTTTGGTTGGTTTTTTTTTCAATAACAAGTTTCATCCCACACCTTGTATCTGAACCATCTTGCTATAGATCAAAATGCATTATTGCACTGGAAAGAAAACAATGAAAGTTACACTGGAAATGTCTCCACCTAACTGTATAACATTTAATAAACCAGACTATTAAAGTTACACAAACACACCCTGTTTGAGAAGGCGTTCCTGCAACCTTTCCTCTTCAACATCAAATACTATATGCATCAACAACTACAATGCTTCATTGGTGAAATCATCTTCAGCTGTTACATAATGAAAAAGGAACATAAAACTGTAAGATGTTTTGAAATTGTTATCATCTACAAGACAGATGCCAAGACCAGGATGCTGGGGATAGGTTGACTTGTGCTCAGTTAGTTTTAGTACATGTCAGCAGAGTCTGTATGCAAAGTTAGGAATTCTTTAGGAAATACTGACTATCTTGCATCCTACTCTACTGTCAAAGTCCCTAATATCTACTATGAATAATAGTGTGTGCGTGAGCTTATATTGTTGATTACAAAGACAACTCTCTCATCTTCTTTTGTCTTAAATTATAGAAAACAATTGAACAACTGAACCCAAGAAATGAGATAAATCAGTACCAAAATGTAAAAGGTAAAATTATATTAATGAATCAGAGGTTGGTTCAAGGGAAAACAAGAAATGCAAATTACAGTCTGGTTTTCAGTCCACAGAGGACCTTGCTTTAAAAGCTGGAGCTGTGAATCAGCATGCAGAAGAAAATATGTAATGGGGGGGAAAAAAAGTAAATACAACTTTATAAAACTGAAGCTGTGTGCAGTAAGATGACAACCTTTCCTGACAGCAGATTTGGGAAACTGGTGAAGTCTCACAAATATTAAAATGCACATCAAATTCATCAAATACATAATAGAATCGTTATCCAGGAAAGTACTTTCTTGATTAAGTATTCCTTGAAATAATGCTAATGAGAAAGCTCTCTCAGCATACAGAAGTGTAGTCAAGGAGCAATTTGCTTTTATGTCATTGTAGACAAGCCAATTAAAATGTCTATTTGAAGTTCAGTGACAGACAAAAAGCCAGAGATGTGAAGTTCTATTAAAAATGAATGAGACACAGCCTTAAAGAATTTTACTTAGATTTCACATGTACTCAGACATTGAACTAGTGTCTGATTTTACTTATCATATTTCCAGAAATAAAGCACTGAAGAAGTTTCCCTAGGTTGAAAGGTTAAAACAAACTACAACAAGCCACTAGAAGAAAAAAATACTAGAAATGAGACAACAAGCAGGCAAATATCAGGTACAAATATACAGGCAGGATATACATTTTTTTCTTCTCACTTGTGAAATAGAACTGAGCAGTATATCTAATTGTAATTTAAATAAAAATACTGTATTATACTGTGTCTGTAATAAAATAATGAATATTAAGTACATCATGCACAGTTAAATGATCTTGGAGAGAGACATTAACTGCTATGTATCTGTAAGTGAGCTACAGTTCCCTCATAAAAGCCTACATGAGATATGATTGCTCAAACTTCTAATTCTTTTATTTGCAGCCATCACCTTGAACAGAAAAATCCAAACACGCAAGGGGCAGGAGGCTGTGCAGCTGCAGATGTCACTATGAAATAATATAATCAGGCTAAATTTAGTGATGACCCAGTAGGAAATGAATTAGAGATTATGAAGGTGATTGTGGGCATTTTTACAAGCTGAATTGCATTTAAAATAGGTAAAATTTTTATGCGAATTTGTGGCACTTTGCAGCTTCAATAGAATAATTCCAAAGCTATTTAAAACAATCTCAGATCATAACATTGCCCCATTGTTCATTTTCATGAAGTGCTGGATAGTGTTATGGTTTATAGCAAACCATTACAGATAACAGGACACAATTGTATTGCACAGTGTCATTACTGGAGAAACCACATTTTACAGCAGTTGTTCAGAATAACATATATCACATTACCAGAGATGACAAGACAGTGGCAATTTCTTTTTGCTGTTTCTTCCTTCCTGTTTGTTAGTCTCACCATTTGTTATCAGGACACTTTTTGGCAGTTTACTTCTGAGCAGCTCTTTCTTACAATACATGACATTACAAATAATTCAACTTCCTATTGCATTATTACAACAGCGTGCAATAGAGAAGTGACACATGGCATATTGTAGGGTTATTAAATCACAGTGCTATCTCCACAGCTGCCACAGACATGAAAACAAACATCACTTATTTCCCTCCCTCTTTTTTGTTTACCCCCACTCCTCCCTCCTCTTTCCACCTTACTTTGCTCTAACAGATAAACAATAAAAATCACTCCAGAATGTGTTATTTCTTATGAGTTACATTAATCTAGAGTGAAATTAAAAGCAAATCTCTCATTGACTTCAGAGGTGCCAAGACAATTCTATTTGTCCTGCAGACTTGCTCAGTGAAAATTACATCACTAGACTTTCCTGTGTCCTCATGTGTCTCAAAATGGGTTTGCATCCTTGCAATAGCATCTAACCATTAGATCCTATCCTCAGAGTTGCACTTAACGTAAGTCTAAAGCAATTCCAGACTTTAGCCCCCAGCTGGAAAAGAAAAATATGTTTTTATAGAAAAAGAGAGAGATTATCAACTGATCTTAAACATTAGTATGGGCTTTTAGGGTGGTATGCCTCTGACATACAGAGACACCCAAGACAGCTCTAATAATCAAGTTTGGGAACCAGAGGCAATATAGCAGCATTAGCCCTTAGACCCACTACACAGCCTCCCTGAGTCTGAGCAGCACACTGAACTGGATCAGTTGCAGCATTTCTATTTGGTTGTCAATAGTTGCTGAATGAAAAGAGGGTGGTTTTTTTATATCTGATGTCTGTCCTTTGTAAAATCATTTTACTTTCCCTTGGGTTCCTATGGATAAGTATTTCCATTACTAAAACCTGCAGCTTGTTAGCCTTTTTGCTTAAGAGAAACGGAGAAAATCATAGAATGGTTGTTAATCTATACCTAGATGTTCACACAGGTCAAGTTCAGGATGGAAACAGTCGATGAAAGTTTGTTGATTGTTGGTTTTGTTGTTTTGGAGTTGTTGGGGTTTGGGGATTTTTTGTTTTGGTTTAGTTTTTTTCTTTCCCCTATCAGCCCTCTAAAGTTTGCTTCTTACACAAAATAGTGACCTGCAATTTTCAGATGTCATTCTAAAACATATCACAAAATGAAATCCTCTGAAGAAAGGAGACTGAACAAATGTGCTACAAATCCTAGGTCACAAAAACTTGACCAGTTCTGACACTCAGAATTTTTTTTTTCCCCTCTTCCTAATCTTTTTCACCAGCAGGATCTTTTGGGCTAAAGGAATTAAATTCAGTACTTTTTTAGAAATGGTCCTCTTTGACCTTTACAATCTGTTCAGCTTTGTTCTTTGCTTCTTTTGAACACTGCACAAGAGAGCAACTATATGGGCTCAAGTTTCCATTTAACATATTTTTGACATTTTGCTCCTCTGGTGATGGAATGAAGGACAGTCAGTTAACTTCAGTGGAGCTCACAAAAAGAGATGTCAACAGAGCTAAGACATTTCTTTAGAGCTGACATGAGTCCTCAGAATGCCTGGGAGGAAGCTGCACAAAATACTCTGTCATTTTTTTTTCTTATTTTATTTAAACCCTTCGGTGTTTCATGATGCACATAGGGTTTATAATGCTGTATTTCAATTTATTTGATAAAGCTAACTCTCAGCAGTACTACAGATTATTTTAAAAGCTCCCTTAAAATATTAAGTAGCATCCTGGGTCTGCACAAGGAAAAAAATTATCACCTAATCATCAGAGCACCATTGAATTGCAGAAATTAGAGATGGAAAGGAACATTCAACTCTATCCCCATGTCAGTGAAGGATTGCCCTCTAGAGTACATTTTCTACTATTTTTCACATCCAATTTGAAGCTGTCTTAAGTGATGGGTCTTTCACCACCTCTTATTCTTTCTCTTTTACATTCTGAATTTAGTGAATGAAGCTTTAGTATGGAATTCAGCCCACTTTTTATTTTTCTTAATTTCAAGCCATTATTGTCAGTTATGCTCCTCTGTTCCTCTTTGCAGTAATTCTTCACCCTCATTGCTCTTTACTGAGCGAGTACTTCAAGATAGTTATCACATCTTCTGCTCTATTTGCATATCCAGTCTAAATATATTGCAATCCTAATATTATCTTATAAATCAGACCACTTCAGTCACTTAATCTTTCTGGTTGCTCTTCTATTACTTGCCTCCAAACTGTCACAGAATTACAGAATGCTAGGAGTTGGAAAGGACCAGTGGACATCATCTAGTCCAACCTCCCCTACCAAAGCAGGTTGCACAAGATGGTGTCTCATCAGGTTTTGAATATCTCCAGAGATGGAGACTCAACCACCTTCCTGGGCAGCCTGTTTCAGTGCTCCACCACCCTCAAAGTAAAGAAGTTCCTTCTTATGTTTAGACGGAACTTCCTGTGTGCTAACTTTTGCCCGTTACCTCTAGCCCTGTCACTGGGCACCACAGAAAAAAAAGAATGGTCCCATTCTCCTGACACCCACCCATTAAGCATTATTAATTACTGATAATATCTCCCCTCAGTCTTCTCTTCTCCATGCTGTGCACATCCCTGAGGTGGCAACAGGTAAAAGGCACTGAATTTTGCCTTTGGGATACGCTCAGCCCAAAGACACCAAAGCAAGCCCTGATGTTATCCTGCCAGTCTCCAGGAAAAACACAACCTTTTTTCGTTGTTCAAGTTCTCTGAACCCTCCTGTCACAAGCTAACACACAGAAGGTAGGATGGACAGTCTGCAGACAAGTTCTACAAAACTAGGGTAAGTGAAAAAAATAACAGCCTTAACTGAAAGAGCAAGAACAGAAATCAACTCAATTCACTAATGCATAAAATTCTCCAGCCTCAGGAAATGATTTGGGGGTTTTTCTTGTGGTTTTTTTTTTTACTTTGGAGCAGCAAAATACAGCAAAGCTTGGAATCAGTCTCAGTTGAGATTTATAGCATCAAAAGGATATTGTGTTTTTTAAAAAATCATCTTAGAAGCACTTATTGGTTAATTTCACAAGAAGACTTCAAAATCTCCTCCTATACCTCTTTAGGCCTTAGTTTACCCTCACTAATACAGAGAGCACATTACCTTTTCAAAAAAGACACTACAATACTTTTTCTGCAGAGACAATTAACTCAGTAGTAGTTCTCACATTAACCCCCTGTTCCTAAGAACACACAGGAGATGTTCCCAATTTTCTCAACTTCAGCTGCTTCTTCCCAACCTCATCACACATTCTTGCCTCTTCCTCTACATCAGTTCATATATTTAGGGCTAAACTCCAGATAAAACTAGGAAAATGGTTTAAACTCAGACTAACACCTTTTCTTGCAAGGTTTTTAAACCAGGTTGTAGGACACTATGTTCTGCCAATTAAAAGAGAGCTGACCACAACAGCTTAGGGCTCAGGAGAAAAAGCAAGAGAGGAAGTTTACCTACCAGACAATTGACTACAATCTCTTAGTAAAGTCAGAGTTTTCCAGAAGAACCCACTGCTTCATCCTGAGCAATAAGATAGCAGGCTTAGGAGAGGCAAGGGGCTATGATTAAAATAATAGAAATATTTCAGAAGTATTACATTTTACCCTGTTAAAGCTAGGAAGAACTTGGTAAACCAGGGTAATTAGTGGATCTCCATTTCAATCTAGTTCACGCTTCACTCTTAGGAAGCAGAGCAGGTTTTTCTTTTCTGGTATACATATTTTCATGAAACACTGTTTGTATTTTATATATGCAAGTGTTAAGACTTCTTTCCTGACAAGAATATGTTGTAGAACTGGAGCGAATTTCAGTATTGTCAGGTTTGATTTTTCCACTTTTAAACATAAAACCAGCACAGATCACTCCCTCTGTAGGTATTGTTCATATCACTGTGTAAAACTGAAAATTACAAACAACACCTCAGGGTGTTAGACAGTCTTCTCCCTTATCTGTCCTGAAAAAGGCATTTTGTAAAAGTCCAGAAATCTCTTAGCTATTTAATGTTTTTGGTCTCTAAACAATAGTGATTGATTTTGTTTGTCTGGCAAACACAAATTATCCCATACTCATTTTAACCTGCCAGTCATGGTTCCATTGACTTCTTTGAATTTTAAGAACAAAATGCAGTGATTGCAGTGAAAAATGGAGAGGGTTGGCAGCAAATAAAAGATTTCTTTACTGCTGAAAAAAATGCATCTACTTCAATTTTCTACACAGACTAGGCTTGAATTTTCTGTGAAAGCAAGACAAATTTAAAATTAAAAGGGCATTTTCCCTTGTCTTTAAACTTGCCTTGCAGCTATCCAGGGTTTTATGTCCTCATTTTTCCTGCTTTCTTACAGAAGAACACATGACAATGTTTCTTTACTTTTTATGGTTTTGTTTTGTTTTTAAGGTATAAAATTATTTGAAGATATGAAAAACGGAATGTAGAATTCAAACCTTCAGACTCTTAAAAGCAGCTTTGAGTAGAATAACATGATCAAGAGTGAAAGTGATCAGGCTAGGGCACATTACCCAGATGACCATAGAAGTTTATACATTTCTTAAGTGGCAGGTTGGTGTGCTTTGCCAACAGGCTCAGGAATCATGGAATGATTTGGGTTTGAAGGGACCTTAAAGATCATCTGGTTCCAACCCCCCTGCCATGGGCAGGGACACCACTCCCTAGATCAGGTTGCCATGGGCTACATGCAACCTGGCCTTGAACACTGTCAGGGGCATTCACAACCTCTCTGGACAACCTGTGCCAGTGCCTTACCACCCTCTGAGTGGAAAAAAGAATTTTTTTTTCTTACATCCAGTCTAAATTTCCACTCCTTCAGCTTGAAAC
Organism: Bucco capensis; assembly: GCA_013396975.1. Lineage (NCBI taxonomy): Eukaryota > Metazoa > Chordata > Aves > Piciformes > Bucconidae > Bucco > Bucco capensis. The sequence continues at coordinate 38,304 of VWZO01017914.1, forward strand.
CATTCCCCCTTGTCCTGTTGCTCTCTAAACAGGTAAGGAGTCTCTCTCTCTCTTTTTTATAAGGCCTCTTTAGGTACTGGAAGGCTGCTAAGAGGTCTCCCCAAAGCCTCCTCTTCTCCAGGCTGAACAATCCCAACTCCCTCAGCCTGTCAACCCTAAATACCAGGTCAACACTTCAAACATCTGCCTCTTAAACCAGGCTCTGCAGGTACGTTGGGTGTCAATGGAGAAATAATTATGAGGAAACAGCAGGCTGAAGAGAAGAAAATTCTGTTTAGAGCCATACAAATAAAAGACTCCCATGGACCGACAAACTCAGGAGGGTAGCAGTCCTATTGAATCCAAGAGAACTAATAAACTCAGACCACCAAAACTTGCCCAAATCTGGACCAGACCACCAGCATGCACTAACATCAACAACAGGCTGCACAACATCCAGGACAGGTAGTGTCTGCATGCATAGAGTATAGGAAATACACAGAGTAAAGCAAAGATTATCTGAGCAAACAGCCAGGGAGCTGCAAACTATTGCTACAATTAGGCTGAACATGTTAGTTGATGTGATGTGCAAATAGCTTTCTGCCTTTAATAACAGCTTAAGTCTATTATTAATAGTAGCTTTAAAAAACGCGTTCTAATGATTCTGAGTCACATCTCTACTCCCAGCAAAATGGGAATTTCTAACATTTATGTATTAAGTCCAGCTATAATCTTACTAGATTTTGATTTCTTTATGAGTCTCCAGATTTGTCAGCAAGACAACCTACACTGCACCTCTCTGAAACAACCAAAGGGATATACCTGCACACACTGCTAGTAATATATCATATTTAAGAAGCTTCACGGAAAAGCAGAGGTAACCATTTACAAGGAATTACTGGATCTCAGCTCTCAAAGACCTTATGAGTTGGAAGGAAATAAAAAACTTTAAAGATAGATTTATTGCACTTAATGTCAATATAAAACTCATTGCTGTGGTCGACAACATTTCAGAGGAGTTTTAGGAGGTTTAGAAACAAAACACTATATTTGAAGTTCCATCAAATGTAGCTACTATGTCAAGTCAGCAGTTTTCAAATGCTCCATTTGGGAAAATAGCAAACAGCTATGTTGTATAAGATTTTTTTTTGAGCAATTCAACCTGACAGGAATTCAGCAGCTACTCCATCTTCAGGAAGCTCATTTCAGAGTCCCCTGCACTCTCCTTGGCCCTTCCCAGCCAAGCACTAGACTCCAGGATAGTCTGAGTGCAAACACATGCTTCCCATGCTCTCCTTTCAACTGTTGCAATTTTTGGCTTCTAGGACTATGCAGTCAGCCATTAAGGGACAAACATTTAACTCTTTGCTGTACCAATTCATTCTGAAAAACAAACTATGAATAATCTTTTCTGATTAGAGTTCTCTGGATTTCACTCCAATATACCCCACATTCCCATCTTACTGTCCAACTTTTAATTACCACAATACTGTGCTTTTGCTACTAAAAACATCTAGAAACGAGCAGATGTCCTGTAATATACTTTTACATGTTGAGGATTCTCAGCTGCAGATCTCTTCCTTTAGGTGTGCCAAAAAGCTTTTGAGGTAACAGACACATTCTAAGAAGGGAAAACCAAAAGGAACAGAAAGGGCTCCCATGGTGATGCTTTAGTCTGTCTTCTGCTTCTAGAACACTGAAATTGAATGTCAGCACTCAAACTGGAATTCATTAGGTGGCTATGGAGTCCTAATACTCCACTATTAGTTTTCTCTAAAGTTAGGATAAGTTGACAGTGCAATGATCTTCTGAGCAACCTGATCTAGTGGGAGGTTGGAACTAGATGAACTTTAAGGTCCCTTCCAACCCTGACAATTCTGTGACTCTAATATGGAAGCTTCAGAAGAAATCACCAAAACACAGAAGCATTTTGTCTTAAACCCAAATATTTTAATGTTACTTCAAATAAAATTATTTGCCCTAGACCACTGAAATGAAGCAAAGTAAAACTTGATTCAAAAGTCACCTGCATTTTAATATATTTACTGAGTGTGATGGGCTTTTTTTAAAACTATTTTTTAAGCACATTTCTCTGTACTAGTGACAAGAATAAGCCATCCTACATCCATTTTTAGACCATGCAGTAATAGCCTGGAAAAATGAAATCTCTGAGCTCCAGAAAATGCTTCCATGAGAGGGGGTAATAGGGTCATTAAATGTAATTCCATTTTTGAACCAAACAAACTACTATGGAGGAACTGATAAAAACCACACAAAGAAAATACCAGCACACACACACACAGAGCTAACCATTCCACAACACCAAAAAAAAAAAATCTGATATCTGATCCCTTCTGCTTTCCTCTTTCCTCTTTTCCAGGAGTCTCATGAGAGACAGTCCCTCAGGTAGTAACAGAGTAAGAAATGAGTATATGTTTTTCTTGATCACATTTTTACTATGCCTCTGAAACAAAAAAAATCTATTTGGAACAGTAAACACCTCCCTCAGTAAGCCTCATTTAAAGCAATGCAGGAACTCATCAAGCAGCCAACATAAATAAAGTACCATGACACCCACATTGTGCTTTAAAACCCACAGGCAACTGTGCTGCTTCCAACTGAGCTGTACTTGGTGAGTTAGTTGCTGATAACTCAGAGAAGCAACAGTAACTCTGATGTCTTGGGAGCACATTGCCTCAGACCATCAAGCTGAGCTCTATTTAATACATGGTTTCCCAATGATAAGAGCATGATGAAGATATGAGAACTGCTTTATTTCATTCACAGCCTGGAACAAGGTGCCCCAAATGAAAGAAATTAGATCAATGGTTTTCAGTCCTGTCAGCAACAAAAATAGCCCTGTTCCTCCTGTTTTGAGGACATGATATCTTTGACATATCCAGCCTACAAAGTGCCACTCAGATGTTCACCCAGAATCAAGATCAAACCCTGACAGCAGACCGTGAAACATCGAAGCTGTGTGTCAGTAAAGAAGTGACCTCCCAAGCTCCTTTATGCACATCCACAGTCAGTACTACATTTGACAAGACCAGCCCAAGGAACTTGCCAAGTCTCTTAACGTAAGTTTAATGAAATTCCATCATCTGACCTGAAGCAAAATTAGCAAACTGAAGTCCAAGACTAGCCTTACTTTCTGGAGGTACTTTATTTAGTATGCCCAAGAGTTCACCATTATTCAATGTTACGTCTTCCCTCGGTGATGTACAGATTATGGGTAGCCCTTCCTACTTGCCATCAGCAGGACAGAAACCTACCCAAACTTACCTTTAAGAAAAAAAAGTCCTTGAGAATCACAGCCCTTTCTCACAAAGGGAAATGCAAAGAGAAAGTTGACTGTGCCACTGAGAATCTTGTAACTGCACAGAATTTGACGTCAGTTTAAGCCAATACATGTCACCTGAGAGCTTGGTTTTAAGTTGGCAGCACTCAGCTAAACTGTAACAGGAGCAAACAGACAGCAAGGCTGCTGCTGAATAAGGAGTTGTTAGCAGCTGGACAGTATCAAACTTTCAGAAAAATCTAAATAAATTGCTATTAGAGTTGTGACTTCTTCATTGAAAATAGCCAAAGTCCTTCCCCTTGCCCCAAACTTCTCTATTATCATATCCCACAAGCTGTTCTGATGAGAAATGCCATGGACAATACAGATGAGTACTGAGCATTTCATTTAAGTTTATTAGAAACAAAACGGGAACAGATTAAATCCCACTGCTATTAAACAGCAACTACCTCCATCCTCCAAGTGCCTCAATTGCTCCTGAGCAGCTCAGCACACATCTGGGCAGAGTACAGAGTCTGGAAAGGCAGAACCTCAGGGCCCAAGAACTAAATTATTCACAATTTGCCCAGGAAGCCTGTGAATACATCTCAGCAAGCACTTTTTCTAAAGAAGAAAAAGGTTATTTATATTTTGTCTTGCACGCTGCAGAAGTTATAATTGTCCTGCTGAGGGAAAATAAAGGGAACACTCTGCACTCCTGGAACAGACACTACATTTGCACAAGAGTATCAGAGCTCGGCAAGACCCTGTGGTTTTCTTGTATCCAACATCCTACATTTGTCCTTTGATGATAAAATCCTTATGTCTCCAATATTTCAAGGATGATTCTTAGGGCACCATTATCACAGGTACATAGGAGGATCAAACTAGCCTGTAACTTCACAGCTAACACAATTGTGAAGATCTACAGGAAGAGAAAATCAAGAAGGATCTACCTGTACATGCACCTGTCTCTTCAAGAATGTCTTGAAAGCCACTGGTATCAAATTATTTGCTAGCCAGCTGCTGCAGTTTGCTATGGGTGAGCTACCACCTGACTTGTGATCAAAGCAGGATGAATTTTCCCCACTCTTAAGCCAAAGAGCACAAAACTAGTGGGAAGGAGATGACAAACCCAAGGGCACTGTACCCTTCTGTGGTGCTGTGGAAGTTGCTGCTTCTTGATTTTCTACCAGAGAACAATTGTCCTGTCAACTGGTGAAAGGTAACCTGCTATTAGGCATAGCAAGACAAGATGGAAAAAATTAGACTAACCACTGGTCCATAATTGTGGAAAAAAGTATTTTCAAGTATATCCAGTTAAAACACTCCATTAAAAAAAGTCACTACTGAGCATAACTTCAATACTTAAATAACTGCAGGCTTTTGTTCATACTTTCTAGCAAAATATCACATCTTGTTTAGATATCAACACAAGGATAAAGAGAATACCCATATTTGCCCACAGCTATGGATCAAATCCAGCCATATTAATTCCCTTATGATTTATGAAAGGAGTCAGGCTTGGAAAAGGAGAAAAAAAAAACAACAACAAAACCCCACACGTGATAAATATAACACTTCAAAGGGCAGTCTGAAAACTAAAGAGGATAGAGAAGTAACTTGCTGCAACCCACAAGAGTTTTTCACTAATTTGAGCTTCCAAGGCTTTAGCAGAGAAGAAAAAGAAAGTGGCAGGAGTAACAAAGAAAAGCCATTTCTGATTATTGATGATAATACAAGGGAACACATACTGCCAAATCACATATTTTGCAGCGTTACTCTAATAAGTAGATAATAAAAAGCAGTGAAATGTAGACATGGGACTGAATCCCATCTGCAAATATTAATGCATTTTATCCTCACTCTAGTTTCCTCAAAAACGATAGTAGGGAGCCATACCATGGAAGAAAAGGCCATCAAGAACTATTAAATACAAAGATAGAATATAACTCACAAAGAATACAGCTCACAAAGTCCCTAAACTGCAGATTGCCAGAAGCTAGACAAGTATATCAGAGCTGCAGGTTTGATTTATTCCCTCACTCTTCCCCTAAGCATCTGCTACTGGCAGCTGCTGACAGCGAGTGGTGGGGCTGGGCAGACCTTCCCTCTGTCCCACTCCGACTGTGCTCGCTTTCCAGACTGGCTTAAGGTTCAGCCTTTGAATCCCCAGCCCCCACCCCAAACATATTTTGTTTATGAGGGCAAGAAAGAGGATAGAAATACTTTTACAAAATAAAAGGGAAGTGGGACAGCTGTTACAACAAAAAAAAAAAAGAGAAAATAAAGTATGTCACAGACAGGAAAATGAGACACAGGATTTTTAGTAAAATCCATGAGAGGAGACCTGAACAAGATGTAATCCCTTCAAAGTGGATTGGAAATACCTGCCTGGGAGACACTAGAGGCATCTCTGATACAGTTAGTGGGTACATTAATGCCACTTTTGGTTATTCACAAGATCAAGAAAGCAAATCTGTTTCAATAAAGCTCTCATTCAGAATGCAAATTGGAACAGATTTATTGTGATCTCTCAGTTGCTGTGGTCTTGCAGAGGCATGCACAGTTTCCACAAGGACAGTTTTTATAAGGATTTATGACATTTCAGCACACCTGTTTTAGCATAAGGGAGAACTTAGTCTGCACAGAGCAAATAGCTAGGAAAAGCAACCTGTGCATGAAAGCTTGTCATAGCAAGGGCATGACAGACAGGAGTACTCAGCTTTCATACACTTCCACAAAGTGCTCTCAGCAGAGCTTGAGAAAAATCCTTCCGTCTCTCACCAGTTACTGGAAAATGTCTTAAGGAGGACGAGGAAAGGAAATTCTCCAATTCTCATCACTAAGTATCTCTTCACAAGCACTGAATGGAGAACACAGTTCTCCAGTGCTGTAGGTGAACAAGAGCTCCAGAGCTAGAGTTGCTAAGTAATGGACAAGAAATTTAAAAATTTCCAAGAAGTCATTTCTTGTTTCCCACTCAAATGCACATTTTCTACTTCAGGCTGCAGGTGCTGCTGTTAGCTGGAGACTTCACACATGCACCAGAGGTGAAGCTTTTGTTCCCCTTCCAATGATGCACAAACCAGTATTCAATTATAATGATACCTCCCACATGTACAAGGAGAAAAGTGCCTGAACAAGGTATTCTGCTTAGTAATATTTAATTTCCATAGAACTGCAAACACAAGAGACCTGAATTGTTATTAGGATTTCCATAACCCAGGACAGTAAGTATTCATAATTAACTGCTGCCCTGAGTGATTGCCTACAAGAATCTCTGCTGCTGTAAGCAAAGTTGAACCTAGTCTGAAGACATAATACAGTTGTTAACTTTAAGGTAAATAGAATTAGAAGTATTTGAAAAAAAAAAACCACACAGGGTCAAATACTTAAAATAATTTCTCTTTTTTTTTTTTCCTTAACTTTCCTCACCTTTTTCCCCCTTCAGCAATACCAAGTAAATATATACTAGTCTGTACAGTGTGAAAGCACATTATTTCTCTCAGAAAATGCAATAGAAATAAGTCATCGTCCATAGGGGAGAAATCCCACCAAGCAGATTCCTAGGTGATTCCAGGGCAGGGTCCATTGTCAATAGACTTGCCCCTCACATAAGAGCCAGTACTAGAAACTGGATTTCCTGCAATTGCAGGCTGTGAATTAAAAAACAAAACAAAACAAACAAAAAAACCCCTCTGTTGCTCACAAGGTGTAGGAAACATTTTGCCATTGGAAAAGTCCTTTCTGACTGTTGAATACCAAAGCAACTCAGTACAGCTCTGTGCTCCTCCAGACTCAGCAAGGTTTGAATCATAGTCCTGCACAATTATCCTGACTCAAAGATTAATTTACTGACTGCTTAAATTTTATTATCATTAATTCTCTAGGGAGGGTAGAAACAGCAAAAAAAAAATACATATACTTAATCATCCAGCACTGGGAAGGTCTAAGAGACCCCACAAATAGAAAAAACACCCAACCAAACAAAAACTCAACAATATGCCACATGAGGAAAATCCTGTCTGATATAACTAAAGTAATGTGAATTGCTCCTATAGAATGGAAGAGGAGAGAGAAACTGCTGCAGAAAGCAAGCAACTGGTAATGGTACCTGTGCCCAACCCGTCCTCAATAAAGCAGCTAAAGGTCAATACCATTTGGAAAGGCAGATAAGGGAGGATCATATCACTAAATGCTCAGAGGATAAAGCTCTTTGCACCAAATCCAGTCAATTGGTTCTGAACCTCTACTGATCAGAGCAGCTGTTAAATGCTTCAGGTGCAGGTGTAACATCAAGACATCCTGTCAGCTCACCCTTCTAAATAATTCCACACAAAACTATAGCAAGGGACAGCCTAGTCTTGCAGAGGCATTACAGTCAGATGCTACAGCAACAGATACAACAGAAACATGTAGTAATGACATCCTCATCAGAGTAAAGCATTATCATCCAGTTATATATGTCTCTGTAGGACAGAGTATAATGGGAACAGGAGAACTAGATTGGCAAAGCTATATCGACACTCACACCAACCTAATTCAGGTACAGAAAACATGCTCTTTAACATGATTTTTCCTCTACAAGAATTTTGTTGTTACTGTTAACAGAGAGCTTTTTGTTTCCAGGAGGCCTGTTGGCACAATTCTGCTCTCTAGTTGAACCACAGCTGGTTTATTTTGTGGTGCCCCAGTCACAACTAGTTTTCTTCTTTTTTGTCCATCTACTTCATTGCCTTCTACATTAAAAGACCAGAATGGTCTATACCTGAAGTCTTAACTTACAGCTGAGACATTGCTAAGGCCTATATCAGGAACTAGGAATTGAGAAGCGTTTCTGAGTCCCACGTGTTAGATTCAGCTGACTTTTGTTACTGATCACATTCATACATGTACATGTCAAAAACCCACAAACTAGCAACATCCAAATGCAAGTCATAAAATTGTTTGAGTTAGAACGCATCCTAAATGTCACCTAGTTCCAACTCCCCTGCATGAGCAGGGATGCCACCCACTAGACCAAGTTGCCCAGGGCCCCATCCAACCTGGCCTTGAGCACTTGAGTCCAGCTTTGTGAGCATGCACAGTTAATAACAGGGGACTTAGAGTGAAGAATAGCAGGTTTCCACCCCAGGAGAGCCTCAGTACTCTAGGAAACACTAGAGCAGAGCAGACAGCGCAACTGAATTGAAGTCAGGCAACCAAAATGAACAGGCAGATTTTTATAGGCGGTGGAAAAATGCCATGCCAGAAACTGATCTGTCAAGAGTTTCATAATCAATAAGTCTTGCCGTTTGTCAGCCCAATTTCTGACTAATTAATATTTTTACATAGGCTGAACAACTCCAAACAAAATCAAGACAAAAAACCAACAGGAAAAACTGTATGGGTCACTATCCATAAAAAGAGTCTCCACTTCATACATATTACATAAGCCTTGTGGTTTCCAGCCTGGAGATTTTCACACACCTTGAAAGCTAAAAAGGTTTTTACTGAACAATTATCAGCTCAAAAGAACAGACCTGTCTTGATCTCTACAGTGAAAACATTAAAAATTTAATTATGGCTTAGTAAATGCAATTAGCTGAGTATAACAGGATAAAGTTTGATGGGTTTTGTGTGGTTTGTTTTAAATCAAAATTTCCTTTGACTTCAGTAGAAAGCCAGAAAAGAAATTATTCATGAACTGATTCAAATTCTAGTAGGTCTTCATCTCCAAATGGTTGAATGATCTTCTCTGGAGTCACAGTAACTCAGGATGAGACACTTAACCGATTTCCCATACTTCCCAATATTTCAATGGTAACCTCAGAAGTTCCTCAGATGGAGCCAGCAGCTCAAGAGTGTGAGCTACTATGCTACAGGTAATGGGCCACTGGGGATTCAAACAGCAAACTGGAAAAAAAGAGCAGGAGGTGAAAAAAATGTTTAAACTGCAAATACAAGAGGAATATAAAGAGATGCAGGGAGTGCAGGGAAAGCTATCGAGATTCTTCAGAAGAGCACTTAGAGTTAAGAGGAAGATACTTCAGCTATTAATCAAATCTCAGTTCTTCTCTTCTGCAGTTACCTTCCCTGAAGGTGCTGCCTTTTTTTTGCTGCTTTAGTGCAAAAAGTTACCAGATACACATCCTTTTATCTACAAAAAAAAAAAAAAAAAAAATNACATCCTTTTATCAAAAAAAAAAAAAAAAAAAAGGTGAAGGTTAGCAGCAAAGCTTCACCAATGTTTGAATCTTATTTCTTCATGGGAAGTACCAATAAAGACTCAAATCCAGTTTCTAATGTGTAAAAAACCCAGTATATTTGCATCTCAAAGATTGAATTATTTTTGGGAGAAAAGGAACTTAACTTCTCATACTTTTAAATGGCTTTCTTGTTTCTAGCAGCTATTTCATGGTGTTTGTAAATGAGGGTTATACCTGAAGAGTTTAAAATACACACAGACACACAAATTGCTTTAAGCTTAGCACCATCATCTATGGGGCCAATACAAAGAGGATGAACAATCGTGGCACAATGGGATTAAGTACAGGTATGGTGTAAGTATCAGATCCATCCACACACGAAAAAGATTTGATGCCAGGAAACATAAATGACTTCAAAGAAAGACTAATTTGAAAAAAGTTAGAAATAGCATTAAAAAATGTTCATGTAGAACATTTGTCTGCAGTTTTGGCACACACTGCTAAAACAACCATAATAGTAAAAGTTGAAGATAGTGCATCAATAAAGGAAGCAAGCAAACTACCGCTATCTGAAGATATGAAACCCATATTTTATCCCTCTGTTGCATTTACCTTTCAATTTGAACAGGAAAGTACAGCCTCATGTTTTTTAGTAGCTTGTCCTATATGCAATTTTTATTTTACATTGATTTCCTATTGTAGCTGTACTTTATGTGAAATAGCATACAATAGAAAACAATATGTACACCCATTTTACTAACCCAAATTGGATTTCTCTGCCATTTCTTCTAATATACCAGTTTTATTTCATCCTATCATTATTTTACCTTATCTGCTCTCAGTTCTCATTTTGTTTCAAGGAGAAACTCATCCTTATGCAGGAAAAAGTCAACATATCATATATCCAGTATTAAAAGCTTACTGAAGCTTTATTTGGAGCACACAGTTCACAGCACATGGATGAATTTCAACCTCAATCAACACTAAAGATTTCTAGCCAAATAAGGGAGAATATAGCAAGCCAGTATTCAACATGTCTTCAAAAGAGAATCAGTGCTTCATTTCTGAAGTTTGTGGCCATATCCTGTTCTTGACTTCCAATGTTAGAGAACATTTTCTCTAACAGCAGAATAGCTGAGGTTATGATATTGTCAGTCAGCTCAGAGTCAAAGGGTGTTGGCAATGTAAATTGGGCTTTCATTGACTATAGAACACTTTTTCAGGGAAAAAAATTAGACAGTTATATACACCCAGACTTTTATGTCATGTAAATCAGAATATAATAACCTACCCAACTGTTAGCTCTGTCAGAAATACAATATATTTATCTTCTACACTTTAACTCAGTCCCTTCAGAATCTGACTCTAAAATTAAATTCTTAAGAGAAATTTAAGGATTTTTTTCTTTGTAACTTTAAATTAGATATTCCCCTGTATGCAGAAATCTTAAATATCTACCTCCCTAAAATGAGTATGATCAGGAGACAAAACAGTAGAATGTACATTTTCCTTCACCCTATGAAATTCTGGAGCAGAGTAGTAAATGAATACATTCCAGAACATCTTATATGAGATCATAGGGGAAAGGAAAGGACTCCCATGGAAATAAACTCATATTTTCAAATTACTTCATTTCTTACATTGTTAATAATGAATTGAGTAATTAGGACAGTCAGGTACCAGGTTATCTAAGAAAGAAAAACCACCACAAAAAGTATTCACTTTAAACATTATCAGAACTCATTACTCTATCCATCTTGATCTTGTTTATCTCCTTGCTCAGAGCAGTTGCATCCATGAAGGTTACCTATTGGCCAAGCAGCAGTCAATCTCTCAAGCTAACAGAGTGAATACCTCCATGGGATAGTCCAGGTGCTCTCCACCATATCCCCAATCCAGCTTTCCCATAAGACAGACATACACCCTCTGCTTCCCCTATGACTCTCCAAATGCTTCCTCAGACCATTCAGGCTTACGTCATTCAGAGATTCACCCGAGATTATCTAACTTAAAGAGGTATTGTTCTTTTTCAACACATGGCAGTATTTACAAACCTTGCCAAGCTGTTTCCTTTTTCTCCTCAAGAGTCAACACTCCTAAACATGATATATGAACTGCAAACAGTCTGCTATGATGAGCTTGTACTAAACTTTGGGCTTATTAAGTATTTCCTACCTCTTAAGTCAGTTACATTCAACCACAAAAACACCTTTCTCTGGGTTTTTTGTTTCATTTACAGGGTTGTGGGATTTTTTTTCCCTTTTTCTACTTTCTTAGTATTTTAATTTAACATGTGACTTGAGATCTTTTTTTTTTTATTTCCTTAGACCAGAAAGGACATCTACAGACTTGCAAACTGAAAATGGAGTTTATTAGGCTCAATAGGGAAAAGCCACCATAAGATTCATCATGGGTTTGTATCAGAGAGAATGACAGAAGAATAAAGGCATTACACAGTTCTGATTTCACAACCCCCACCACAGCTCTGTAAGCTCTCCTTTTTCTTTGAAAGTAGAAAATAGTCATTAAAAGCACCACAAAGTAGTCAAAAAAAACTAAACATTTGTATGAACCAACTTATTGCAAATATCTGTGCTAAACCACAGCAACACCATGCAATGCAATAATTTAGTAGATACAGTAGAAAAGAGGAAAGAAGGGATTCTTTGCAAAAGAATAATTGTTACTTAGTTTAAATACTAGAGTTTAAATATACACAGGTCAGAATTTACCAACCATGTTCAAGCATTCATTTTAGTGGCAGGAAAGATACTTGGATATAACCAGACATTTGAGTACAGTTTATTGTAAGTGAGGTTAGAGAGCTACAGAAGCTTTTTTTTTTTCCTTTTTATATTGGTTCATTTCCTTAGCTCTGCTCTGTATTAGCTCCTCCTGAAAGTCTTCCTGTTCCACATTCCATGCACACACACTAAGTCATCTAATATGCAATGACAGCTGCCAAATTGCTCCTTCTGCTCTGAATGATGGGACCCATCTTCTATTTCAATCTGTTAACCTCAGTCACAGCACTCCTAATTATGCACAAATCCTGGATCATCTCTTACATTGGCAAAAAAAAGCATTTATTTTCTGGTGCTTTGGGGTTTTCAGTGGGAGGGAGTTGGGATCATTGTTCGGGGGTTTCTGGTGAAGTTTGTGGGATTTTTGCCTTCTTCAATTTCTCACAACAAAGATATTAACATGCCAGTTTCCTGCAGAGATCAAGACATTCTCAACATCTAGAATTTGAATGCAATTTAGAAGAGTTTAAGTCAAAGAAGAGGGTGGGAAGCGTATAGATTAGAAAGCACACTGAATACAAGCATGTAGTACCGTGAGACAATCTAGCAATTTTATTTGCGCCAATTAAGTTGATAATTTGCCAACCTTGTATTCTTGTCACTGAATCACATATAGTGACAAGTATCACAGAGTCCTTCCTTTGCAAAAACATCAGGTGGAATAAATTAATTGCAAATCACTAACAGAAGAGAAACGGGGAGAAATTCAGTTGCGTATGGCTTTGGGGTTTTTTGGTTATTTTGAATTGTCACTGTGATTGTAATGTGTATTTAGTTTGCAGTGCTTGTTGGTTTACATTAATACACTAGCATTCCTGAAAGTGTAGTAACAGATGCAAAGTGAATATAAATATTTATGATGCTGTAGGAAGTACACAAGATTATTTCCAACACTATCTGCTGGGAACAATGTATTATTATACAGACGAAGGACATCTTGTCCATGAAAGCATGCAGAATAGTCACACTGTTAGATGAACCAAACAAGACTTCAGCATTAGAGAGTCCAAACTGATAGAATCATCACTAAGCTTCCAGAAGGACTTTGCCTTTCACTGCTAACACTTTCCTGAAAGGCCTGAAGTATATTTCCACAGCCTGCAGCTATGACATCGAGGGTCTTCACTAACACAATGCAAGAGAGAAGCAACATAGCAGATCCAAAAACTAAAAGCAATGATTTTCTATTAAAACTGTTCATCAAGTCACACCACTGTGGCTGGATCAACAAGCTGTGAGACAGCCAATTTTTCACACATCAAATGACAAGTCGATGCCACCTTCATTGGAGGGACTTTGGCCGATAGACAACCCAGTGCTCAATGATACATTTTAAATTAGGAACATTGCTGTTACGATAGCAAGAACAATGACCAAAACCACACATTGAACTAGTACTCTATGAATAACCAAAGGCAGAAAACACAGAGGGAACATGCACATAAAGCCTACATAACACCTAAAATGCCGTGTGTCTTTCACTACTTCTTGCTGCCTTTAACAGCTGGAGAAGTTTCAAAAGACACTTCTAGAAAGGGAAAAAAGAAAAGCACAAGAACCATGTTGACTACTATTACCTAGTCGTAGGAAATAAGTGCATAATATTACAGAAAACTACTTAGGATTCTTTTCCTAACAGTTTTTCTTTCTCTGCATCTGTCACCACCATAAACATCACACTTGGAAAGATAGCACAGATACATGCACTTTGAAGTGTTATTGCATCTTAGCACCACGAAACTTCAATACCATTTATGTGTTTATCCTGGATTGAAGATATGCAAGTCATTGTGAGCCACTTAACATCTAATATAGACAACAATTAAAAGAAAAAAATTCTGTTTGAGAACTGAAAGGTTCCATAGGACATGTGAAGTTGGCATTTTAGGCTGCTTCCACTATTTCAGAAACAAATCCCATTCTTTCAAGTAGCTTCAACACCTCCCAGACAGTATATCCAAACAGAAATAATCTTCAGCACAGAGGCACAAAAGATGAAAAGACCATGTGCTTGCCCCTTAGGTGACAAGGGAATACTGCAAAACACATCTTTTTAGAGAGCTCTCCACCTCTTTAAAATAATTGTCCAGTTATTAAAAATTCCTTTACTTTCAAGCTGTTAACAAGTGTATTAGCCCTTATTTAACAAAACAACACCATCAGAAACATCAGTGGCAGGCTATATTTGATGATGCCCAAAGGAGAAAAGCAAATAAGTTGATTAAATATTAATAGTAGGAAGTTGTCTTTTTTTTTCCGCACTATAGAAATGCTTCTAAGCTTTACAGACTTTAGTGTGAATAATTTTGTTCAGTAAAATAGGAATGCCAATGACATGAGCGAACTGGAGACATACAGCAGAGAGCATTAATAGGAGCTAATCTCAAAAGTGTCTTAAACTGGCAGATTATTTTAAGTGTCATGTGTCTCAAATCACTTAATATTTCACAGCAACTTTTTTTTCATACTTCAGCACCAGTCATAAACAGTATTAGCATAAAAAGCCAAATGGAAAATAATTTTTATCCTTCTCTCTTGCAGCACCTATTTGCTATGCAGCCACAGACAGTGTAGCTGCTGCTCTTTGGATCAGATTGAGCAAAGCATTCTTTTTTACAATTTGTTTAATCCAAAATTGTATCCAAATGTATCTTTTTGTCACACAAGCAGTGATTCTGTGTGGGAAAATGTAACCACAAAGGTTGATGAGGTGTCTGTGTGTGTAGGTTGATTAGATGAGAGTTGTTTGTGTGCTCTGAACATTAAATAGTGTCTCTTCAGAGATTTCGGTTCAAGTTATCTATTAGTCACAGTTAAATGAGCAACAATTTCAAATACACCGAGAACACATACACTTAAGTCATAGAAATTCTGTGTGCATAATGCTTAACATCAACCAACAACAGAGGTTATCCAGAGCTGACAAAGCTTGTCTGAAGCTATGGAAGGAGAAAGGGAGGATCTCATGTTCTCACCACAGCAGACACTGAACAGCAACCACCTTCCTGCTTGAAGCACAGGGGCATTACAGATGGTCCCTTCAGAAGCAAGCATCAGATTCTACAGATCATGCTTTGAAAGCAGATTTTGCACTACTATGGTTTAATTGCAAGATTTGACACAAAGCATATCTCTGCTGCAGGGATTTCTGGTCACAGAGCTTTATATTTATTCTTTCCTTCAGTGATTTCAGAATATAATCAAATTCCTGGTCTACAAAATTCAAGAATTGATGTCTCACAACATCTGTGCAACCTTTCTACTCTGTGTCCCCTTTGTCAAGCTGATCTTCCAAGCATGATACTTGATGCCCCTCACCGTATACGAAATGCCAGAGAGTATTGCTTGACAGCTACCGAACAGTTACTGTGGCCCTCAGTTTTCATGGTCCATAAAACAGAAAGGATGAGTAAGGGGAAGTAAATGTGATGTCCCAGGATTTAAGACTTGTGTAAAGTGCAGGACTGAATTATAAATGATACAGCTCTCCTTATATAGCAAGATTTTTTTATACACAGTTACAGGGAAGATAGTCATAGAAGGAATAGTAACATACATTCCAGGTAGTTCTTCATAGAAGCCTAAATTTCAAAGATACCCCAAGTAAATGAAGTAAACTTCTAGGGACTGAAATGGACAATTTGGCATGTATTTATCACATGAAAGTGTGCAGAACACGGAGAAGATCAGCAATCATGCATAATGGCTATACATCTTATTAATCCTAACAATTAATGCAACATTACTACATTTGTTTACCCATCTTGGAGTGCTGGGAAAAGAATTTAAGTGAAATCCACCACTCCCAAAGTTATCCCAAAATTATTTTCTCAAGGAAGTATTCTCAGCCTATAACTTCACTCTTGAAATGCACAGGAAGCACTGTTCACTTCAGTTAAAGTGATTGAGAAGGGGGGAAAAACAAACAAACAAAAAGACAAAAACTTATGCTTTACAGCATATTAAGCCCAAATTTAAACCTCATTATGGGCTTGTCCTGGGAAGCATTCTCAAACTAGAAATAGTATCTGGTGAATCAGACTAAGGGACCAGACATCACTCCTCCCTCAAGTGTCCTCACTTAGGAGATGTTTAATCACCACCATGTTATCCCAGAACACACGTATTTGGGAGTCTCCAGCACAGGAGAAAGACAGTTCTGGAATGCAGAAGCCCCCCTTCTCTCCAAGACCTAGTCTTCCTTCCAAAACCAAGATTTTGTTTGGTGGTTTTGACCAAGGCACTGTATGCATCATCAGCTTCTCTGTACAGAGAAGCTGAAGTGGCCACAAGCAACCCAAGACACCCTCACCCAGCCAGCAGCCTTCACCCTCACTTAGAATCAGCTGAAGGTTTTTACACTTGCAATTTAAACTGCTGATGTTTCTCCAATATTGAGCAAAGAGAGAGACACTGAAGTACAGTAATATCCTGAGAGAAATTCTCTTAAATTGCACTAGCTTAACTGATTTTAAAATGGGAGTTATGATTTCATAGTTAAAACAAATAGCTTTGCTTTCTCCCACCACCACATAGGGTTTTGGTGGGTTTTTTTTTTTGTTTATCAGTATAAACCTAAGCCAGCAAGGTGTGCTCAGAGCAGCTAAACGCAAAGCCAGTGCTAGTGTGAGAAGAACTGGGCTGTCATGCTGCATGGGGGATAAATGCTCACTTTATATACCCTGGGACCACTTCAACACAGTTGTGGTTTGGGAAGGAGACAGGAATGATAACCACGTCCACATATCGTGGCACACCTCAAAGCTCCAAAGCACAGATTTAAGGAGTTGCTTGAAAAGACAGTAGAAGGTATAGTAATGAAACTAGAGACAGAGAAACTCACGGGGTACAGGCTTTCAGAAGTGCACTGTGATGTATGTTTACAGAAGCCTCAAATGCCCTTTTTCATAACTCGGTTTACAGCTCATCTGTGTGCACTAAGTCTTGACCAGAATTGGTCTTTGACACAGACTGTAAAATACAAATCTTAAAAGGACCCAGTGGAAAATAAAAGTCAGTATCATGACAAAATGGATGATTTCTGATGTAATCTTTCCACTCATGCCTTCCATATAAAAGAGATATGGAAAATATGCTTCCCGCTACAGAAATTAAGAATTCTGCTTCAGTAAAACCACATCTGGCTCCTACAATATTGAAGTAAGAGCTTATTAGTGTTTTTGTTGTTATTGCTATAGCTGCTCCCAGATGAGCACAAAGTCCTCCTTTTTGAAGATCTTCCTCTGCTGCTGGTTTATTTGTCAAGCAGAGGGGCAGTCTGTAGAAGAGATGTTAGCAACACACCAGCAATATACCAAAATACTACCATGAAACCAAGCTGAAACCAGCAAAGATGCTGCTGAACTGTGTAGAGATAAATAGGTATTTTATCTTTTCCAGATATTTTGACACCAACATAGCTTGATGACAAAGACATATAAAAAAAAACATTGCCATCTACAGCTAACAATTTCCAAAACAGAGGAAGCTTGAATAAGAGAGGAAATACAAGTGGTTTGTTTTCTGGCTTGTCAAGCCCCTTGTCTTGACCCAACAACAAACTTATTGATCTACTTCAAAGCAAAAAGGGAATGATAACTGTCACAATGGTGTGACACAAACCAGATTTAAAAATAAGAGAAAAGAAAAAACAGCTTGTTTATACACTAATGATTGTATGCTCTGACATTCCTCCTCCATCACTTCACACACAGTCAGGAGGGAGATGTGACATCCTTGTCCCATTTTACAGTGCTTTCCTGAGTGTCACATAGGATCCACTCTCCTATGTTCTTGCTCCTGCTTCCTTAAGGAAAACAGCAGAGAGAAAACACAATAATGCCACTTGCCATTTAGTCACAGTATGTCAGGGGTTGGAAGGGACCTGGAAAGATCATCTAGTCCAACCCCCCTGCCAGAGCAGGATCACCTAGACGAGCTCACACAGGAATGCGTCCAGACAGCTCTTGAATGTCTCCAGAGAAGGAGACTCCACAGCCTCCTGGGCAGCCTTTTCCAGTGCTCCATCACCCTTACTNATTAAGTCCATGCACAGGAAGTTTTTATCCTGCTTTGGAGGAGAAATGCCACAAACAGGTGATGTTTGCTGTGAGCTCAGCCGCATGTCTCCAGGAACAAGAGTCTACAAGGACATGTCAATCCTTCCTACTGGAGATCTCCCAGTAATGGCAGGGATACCATATTGTCTCTGCACTGCCAGCAAGCAGCACATCCATTCTATTTCATAGAATGGTTTGAGTTGGAAGGGACCTCTGGAGGTCATCTAGTCCAACCCCCCTGCAGTGACCAGGAACATCCCCAACTAGATCAGGTTGCCCAGAGCCCTGTCAAGCTTCACCTTGAATGCCTCCAGGGATGGGGCCTCAACCACCTCCCTGGGCAACCTGTTCCAGTATTCCACCACCCTCATGGTGAGGAACTTCTTTCTTCAGGGTTGGGATATCCATAGCTTTGTCATCATAATTTTTATTTTAAATATTCAGTGTGTTTTCATAGCCAAGAACAAATCACCTTGTTTGAAGAAATATCAGAAGGTTGAATTAGCATTTCATGTAGACTACTTGGCATTTCTGCTCTAAGAATTGCATTGCAAAAAAAGAAGGAAGTTAAATAAAAATGAGAATACTGCAGTTGTTTCAGATCAGTCCAAATTTGTTTCATCAACTATCATGAAAGATTTCTCCTTCCAGCCTGAATTGTTCCCTTCTCCAATTATTGTTCCAGTTGTGAAGTAAAAATGTATTTCCCAGCTGTATTAATCAGATATCAGGGATATTCCATTATTATAGCACAGCTATAGACAGTCCTCTCAGGTTACCTTGTAACAGAAATGAAGTTAAATCAATACTAAGTAAATTTCCCAGAAGTCAATTCCCTAAGATTACAATGAAGATGGATGAAAAAGTATTGCCAGGTAAAGTTGCAAAATACCAGGTCATCTGGGGCAAAAGTTACTTTTTCCCATCCTAGTTAGAGCTGCCTTTTTGAGTAGATGGGTAACTACAAAAATAAAACTTGCAGTGGCAAGCAGCGCACTAAAAGTTAAGAATCCTGGAATAGCCCAGATTGGAATGGACCTTAAAGATGATCTACTTCCAACCCCCCTGCCACAGGCAGAGACACCAGCCCCCATCCCAGTGTACCCTTTTCTTTCTAGCACCAGTGGAGATACCTGGACTGGCAGTATCTATGTTAAGCAGTCCAAAATTAAACCCTGGACTGAGTCTGTGGAATTGACTGTATTTTTAAAAAAGATTCCAAAGAGTATCCAGACAGTCCCAGTGGTAAAACAATATATTATGCCTACACAATGTGTGGGACAACTTTCTTTTGAGTCCTCAACTCCTCTCACAGTTTTTACCACAAACAGCCATACAACTCATTTGGCAATCATTAGCCAATATACTAAGAAAAGTTGAAAGGGAATACATTCTCATATACTTTAAAAAAATTGCTCATAAATATTGTTCTTGGTTTCACAACAGTACTTCCATAGAACGTAAATTTTCATTTATCTTCAATTCATGTAGTGAATAAAATACTACTCCCTCCAGAAAGGCTTTCAAGTACATACTAAAATTTGGCACGTGGGGACACAAAATAAACATTTTAAAACTTTGTTCTCAAAACTCTAATTTAGCTTAACTAAAATAAGATTTAAGTTCTATTTCTTTCCTCGAAATGGAAACTGTCAGTATAGAGGACTTAAAATATATTCAGATTTGTGAAATTCCCAGCACACCTATTGAGGTGGTTTTGCTAAGCAGATATGAAGTAGAGAGTAACACAAACAACACAGATGAAAACTACTGTGAAAGGCAGGGGTTTACAATTTCAAGCACAGACAGTGACAGAAATGGTAAACAAAAGAGACGACTAAATATTTTGTAGGAAAAAGGCAACCTATTTTCATTCTGTTAGCCATTCATGTTAAAAGGTTTATTTTTATGCACTGCTCTCTTTTTAAGAAACACGGCTACATTAGGCACTTTCTTCAGTAAAACTGGCAAAGCAGCCTTGGATATAAATAACATTTCCAGATATACACAATTTTCAGAGCTTGTGTGCTCTGTGTCAGCAGTCTGAGCAAAATGAATTTATTGCTTCTTTTAGGACAGCAATTCCACTTTCTTGGTTAGCTTGCAGGCTGGGAAGCTTGGAAATAGAATGCTTAGCCCTTTTTGTTAAGTTCTAATCTATCAAACACTACCTGTTTGTGAAAACCAAGTTATAATTTTGGAATCTCGTGTTACTAAGTGTTACTGAGCTATCCCAAAAAGGCAAAAAAACCCACCACACATCAAAAAAAGTTATTCCATTAGGTTTGGATTCTATATGGTCTCTAATATTTTTTTCCATGGGGGGTGAGCCTTTGAGGTTTTCTAATTTTCACTACAACAGTATAATTGATAAGAGATAATTTGCTAGCAATACCTCAAAAATTGCTATCGAGCTGCCTGAAGCTTAGCAAGCTCAGAAGACAGTTTGAAAGTCCCAGTCATAAAGATATGGTTTTTATCTTCTCTTTGGATTTCTGATCCTAACAAAAGGGAAACAATCTGGATGGCATCTGCTGAAAAACTGACAGCAAATTTTAGCTTCAGATTATTTATTGTCACAAGGTTACATCCTTAAATCAGGCTGAAGTCCACAGAATTTGCAGAATCTCTAAGAAATGGCCTACGTTGAAATACTTATTGTCAGAGTTACATTAAAAATAAAGCTAACTTGGATAAACACTAACAATTAAAAATACATAACTCATAGTACAAGTTAAAAAATTGCAAACCAAGAGCAAATATACCAAGACAGTTATCTTATACACACCAGGGATTTTCAACCAGTCCTTATCATCTATTGTGTCCTGTATTATAACTAAGACTATACCAACCAAAATCACATCAATCTCAGGCATAATTCTGACTGCCAGGAACAACTGTGAAGCCAGACATGCAAAGTGAGAAAGAGAGACATTTAATGGAAATTCCTTTATCTTAGGAAAGCCTATAGAAGTACTAAAAACTCAAATTATCATTTTTCTCCAGACCCCAATTTCTGGTATTATTGCTCTCTGTTGACTTTGGATCTGAGCTATAAGTAGATGCAGAGGAAAAAAATGACAACATGCAAGGAAAAGAATGCTAAAGTTATCTCTGCACGTTGCTTGTTCTTTTACTCCTTTCTTGCAGTTTAAATGTATCCTATCATGTCAGCCACATCTGATTAAATCCTAAGTGTGAGGCAAAACAGTACAACCACATGACAAAAACTTGCATCATAAAACATAACTAATAAGAATATATTGCATATACTTAATAAATTACTATACATGCTCACCTCTGTGTATATCAGTCACATACAAGAGTGTGTACATGGGGATTTTACTTGTATATTCAGATATTGCTCAGGAACAGATTGACAGGGAGCACAAAAGCTACAGCCAGTCTTTCCCTTCTGTTCTTAGATGTGTCATGTAAGGTGGAAAATGCCCAAAGTAGGTAAAAAATGGAAAATATTGTACTTTAAAGGATCAAGTGATTCACTCAATGGCATTTCTGCAGCCCTGTAATTGAACAGCCTTTCTTCCACCTTTCCCCTGAAAAAAGTTAAAAACACCAACTATATGGAAGGGAAATAAATTTTTAGATATTTTTACAAAGTACATGTGCTGTTATGTCTCAGCAATCCACTCTCATTTAACTCTGCAATACAGCTATAAAATGGTTGATTTGGTTTAGTGTCTTCCTTCTGAAGTACCTTACACAGCACATGAGGCAGAGATCACAAGAGAGGTCCAGACTACAGATGGAAATGTAAAATCTTTGAATAAGTTCCCTGTAATGAGAAACTTCTGAGGGACTTTGCTGCTGTCATTTTGGGAAGGTTCCCATTAGTCTGAAGTGCCATCAGCACAACTTCACCAAACCATTAATGTACCAACTGGAAAACAGGAAGTGGGATTATTTTTTTTCCCTTCCCAGTCTTTACCAACAGATTATATTTTTTCCAATTCTCACTCCAGACACTATGACAAAGCCTGGGCAGAAGGAAAAGGATATTTTTCCCATCATAAATCAGCTACTTGTCTGCTGGCTTACGTTCTTCAGAAGGGCTGATCCCTGTCTCCTCCTTGCCTGCACAGTGCTCTCCAAACTGACAGCTGTTATTTTGTGCCTCTTTGTAGAGGATCCACTTCAGCCACACAGCAACTAAAATGGGTTGGGCAACTCATTCACACACATCTCTCATTATTGACTTGGTCTGAACAAGATGATGGTCCTGATGCTCATTTACACTAAAGCAAATTAGTCCAGATTTCATTTACTTTAAATCCACAATAACAGCCTGGAAGCATGGAGGGGCTTTAAAATGAGTCAGTGTAATTTATTCCTCCTTTATGATGCCAGAGGAGCATGCAGTGGCCTAAGTGCAGACAAGAGCCTAGCCAAATAACTTCTGTCGTTGATTTTGTCAAAGGAAAATTCAATCTGATTTTAACACTTACTGAACTGAGCTCAAAACCCAGCTCAGCTGCACTGGTGTCAGTGAAACTACCAGTTCAGCTCAGCTAAGGATGTACAATAAGGTATCTGAACATCTCTGGTACTTAATTTAAGAGTCCCAACATATTATGCTGGAGAAAAGAGCCAATTCAGAGGGTGGGTATAGAACATGTTGCAACTCAAGTCCTTACTATTAACTTATTAGATGGACACTAGAAACTGAGGGACTTAAGACATCTAGTTGTTCCTGACCCCAATTTCTTGGCTAGTTTTCAGCTACTCTTATTACATTAATATTAAGCAGTTAAACTCTTCGATGTCACTGCATCACAGTCTGCTATATTTTCAAATCTTTCTTGTTCTCCTCTTCTTCTTTCCCTGACAGTGAATGGGATCACAAATGAGGCCAAGAGGCCTTCTGCAAAGGCTATCCTGGGTCTTTTCTCACTGTGTACCTAAATGAAACCTATGTTACTCCAAGCCACAAATGGTTATCACAATAGCAAGCAGCAGAGAAATCAGAAGATACTGTCAGTCTTCATCTACTCCAAAAGCCTGCTGTTGATAGCAGTTTTCCCCAGTTTTAGCTTGTATCCATTTGTGGCCCTGTGCTACATCAAATGTACCATTTGACTTTTTCTTTTGCTAGTTTTTAGACACTTTTTAGCATCCCAGGTGTCACCATCTTTATCAACCCCATAGATGGATAAGCGTGAATTAATCCAGCAGTCTTCTGTTTTGACTCTGAGTAGCACAACCAAGGTAGGTAAGTGGATGATGCATGGAGCTTCATGACTACTAAAGGCCATGAGCTCTGTCCAATTCTACTCTCAATTTCTCTTCACTGGGCTTGCAGCCCAATACTGATGTAGTTGCTACTCTGTTCTTGTAAACTCACAGCCAAAACAATGCTTGTAGTCTAGGCACACACAATTTTTGAGGTGAAATTAGAGTGGCTACACTATAACTAGATCTGAGAATCTCAGCTCATTTCTGTTGTCTCAAATAGCTCCAAACCTCAGAGTTTTTTCAGAGACTTGGTCAGAAACCTGTCTGTGATACTAATCTCTGTGTTAAAGTAAACTCAGTTGAAAAGCTCTGGATACAAAATTGCATAGAAATGAAAAGTACATATCAGTAAGGTGTTTCTCAAGATATTATGTCACACATAATAGCATTTGTTTCTCAGTTATTGCAAGTGGACAACAACTAGATGATACTGGATGATTCAAATCCATTCTAAAAATAAAGTTGTCCAAGACTGCTGAAGAAATAGTAACTGTTTTCATGCATCAGTCCTGCAGACAGTTTAATGAGCAAAGTAGTACTATCTTCATTTTCAGCATGTATTCAAATCTTTCCTCTTTACTGTTCAGTTCTTACAGCTGACATATAACATGACTAATGACTACTACCATGTCTGCACAGAATAAGCAGAATGTGTGTGGCTTCTGACTAGACTACAATAAACATTTTGAGTGACATCCAATTAATACCAAGCTCAATGTCAGAAGCGAGACATGTATATCCTCTAAAAATAGTAAGTTTGGGTCAAATGTGTACTACTTGCAAGCTGAAATCAATGTCTGAACTGTAGTTATTCAGAAATCAACAATGAAAAATAGCTAGAGTCTTTTAATGCACATAGTAAAAAATACAAGTTTATAAGGATATGTTAAAATGCTATGAATTTGTTACTTAAAGAAAAAGCAAAACAGATTGTTTTTCCCCCTTTTAAAAGTTTGGGAAATCATTTGTTTTA
This sequence comes from Bucco capensis, assembly GCA_013396975.1. Classification (NCBI taxonomy): domain Eukaryota; kingdom Metazoa; phylum Chordata; class Aves; order Piciformes; family Bucconidae; genus Bucco; species Bucco capensis. The sequence goes on from VWZO01017914.1 coordinate 62,843, forward strand.
CTTGAATTCTACGTAGATTAAAAAACTAACGAGAATAAAGAAAAACTTTTCATGATAGACAGTTACACTTTCCAACTAGTAAAATTATCTTAATGGTTAGCAGCAGGAGTACAGAAGTTGTAGTAGGAGTACAATGTTTTATACATTCAATCCCTGAAATAATCATCAGCCCAGACCAAGTGTGACCTCTGCTTACCTCTTAGTCCTTTCAGCAGCCAGGGTTTCTTATATAGAAGGTATGCCAAGGGGATAGCCAAGCCAAGACCAGCAACCCAGACTCGGGGAGACATTTTTCCAGAGGTGGCAGGCAGCAGGTGTGAACTCCACAGAAGCCCTGGGGCAACTGGCACCTTCTGGGAAGGACAGCTCTTTATATAGTCTCCCTCTGTAACTGACCTTGCTTTGGGCAGCCAATCACCTTCTGCCTGTGCTCTGGCAGTTAGAGCCATTAGAGGTTCTAGATCCTCTCCCTGGGTTACTGGGCAGCCAATCACCTTCTGCCTGTGCTAGCCCCTTTTCACACAAACATGATCATTAATAGACTGAATTAAGCAGAAGCTATGTGCTTCAGCTCACTTTGTTCCTGTTATTACAACCAGCATCACATAGCTCTTTTGTAACCACCAGGTTTTGCTCTTCATAGAATCATTAAAGTTGGAAACAACCTCTAACATCATCAAATCCAACCACTGACCCAACACCACCATGATACCCAACTATGTCACCAAGTGCTATGTCTACATGGTTTTTTAATGCATCCGGGAATGGTGACTCTACTTCCCTGGGTAACCTGTTTCAATGCTTAATCACTCGTTCAGTGAAGAAATTTTTCCTAATATCTGTCCTGAACCTCCTCTGACACAACTTGAGGCTATTTCCTCTTGTCCTATCACTTGTTACCTGGGAGAAGAGACTGATCCTCACCTCGCTACAACCTCCTTTCAGGTAGCTGTAGACAGCAAGGTCTTCCCTCAGCTGCTCCTTGTAGCACTTGTGTGCTAGACCTTTCATCAGCTTTGTTGCCCTTCTTTGGACATGCTCCAGCAACTCAATGTCTTTCTCGTAGTGACAGGCCCAAAACTGAACACAGTATTCAAGGTGACATCTCCAGTACCTAGTACAGGGGGATGATAGCTTCCTTAGTCCTGCTTGCCACACTACTTCTGATACAAGCCAGGACGCTGTTGGCCTTCTCAGCCACCTGAGCACACTGCTGGCTCATCTTCAGCTGCTGTTGACCAACACCCCAAAGTCTTTTTCTGCCAAGCAGCCTTCCAGCCACNCCTAGTACAGGGGGATGATAGCTTCCTTAGTCCTGCTTGCCACACTACTTCTGATACAAGCCAGGACGCTGTTGGCCTTCTCAGCCACCTGAGCACACTGCTGGCTCATCTTCAGCTGCTGTTGACCAACACCCCAAAGTCTTTTTCTGCCAAGCAGCCTTCCAGCCACTCTGCCTCAAGCCTTTAGCATTGCATTGGGTTGTTGTGAACCAAGGGTAGGACCTGGCACTTGGTCTTGTTGAGCCTCATCCTGCTGGCCTCAGGTCATCAATTCAACCTGCCTAGACTCCTCTGCAGAGCTTCCCCACACTCAAGCAGTTCCACCCAATTTGGCATTGTCTGCAAACTTACTGAGGGTGCATTCAATCCCCTTGTCTAGATCACCAATAAAGTTATTAAGTAGGACTGGACCCAAAACCAAGCTCTGGGAAACATCATTTGTGAGCAGGCACCACCTGGATTTAACTCCATTCACCACAACTCTCTAGGCTTGGCCATCCAGCCAGTTTCTCAACCAGTGAAAGGTAAACCTATCTAAGCCATGAGCTGCCAGCTTCTCTAGGAGAATGCTGTGGGAGACAGTGTCAAAGGCTTTACTAAGGTAAACACAGCCTTTCCCTCATCTACTAAGCAAGTCACCTTGTCACAGAAGATCATGCTGATCAAGCAGGACCTGCATTTCATGAACCCATACTGGCTAGGCCTGGTGACCTGGTCGTCCCGCACATTATTGCGCACAGGATGATCTGCTCCATACTCCTATTTGAGGGCATTTCAATAACCATTTTTCTAACTCTCACTGTAAAACCTGCCTACATGCATTCCTAAGTGTTATAGGGTACCTAAACGGCTGGAGGTATGCATCTTTTCCCCCTTCACCCTCCCGACCATTAAAGCGTTTGTTTGTAAACCCTCAGTGGGGGGTGGGGTAGCCCTTTTCACCAGCAGAGCCGCACAGGTAGGAGCAGAGCCAAGCAGGCTCCAGCGTGTCAGCACAGCAGCCCACACCCCTGCTTGGCAGTGCCCACCCAGCGTGGAGCCATGCGGAGGCACACAGGCTGCAGAAGCAGCAGGGACAGCCCCAGAGTGACGATAAGTGGCAAACCCCTGAGCAGCGACAGCCCACACCTGCAAGTCCCCTCCCAGAGCAGCAAACGGCAACAGCCTGCTCCCATGAACCTAAGAGCAGCTGCAAGCAACGATAGAAGTGGCCATGCAGTTATGATGCTGCCATGTTGTGCTGGGCAGAAGCCGGAGGGAGGGACTTCTGCTGCGGGGACTGCCAGGAGCCCCTGGTGCTTCTGGGAAGAAGGAGACAGCTAGAGGCAGAAAGCATGCTCTCCTCCATCTTGCGGCAATGCGCTCAGCGGCCAGACCATCCTTTCATCTCTCATCCATTGCTCTACCCACCATCACCATCCACCACCTGAGTTTCCTTCACCCTTCATCTCATCTGCCACCTCACCTTAATCAGACTGCACCCGAGCAGGTTTTACTGCAAGTGGGGGGGTGGCTGGTAGTGTGAGGGGGGAACGGGAGGGTTTGTATCATTCTGCATTTTTATTGTTATATATTTTTCTATGTTAAAAAAGCTATTCTTTATAACTCACTCCCAGTGTGCAGTGGTTTCTTTCCTTTTTTGGAGAAAGGGGGAGTCTTCCTAGGAGGACCGTTTCCCAGTTTGCCCTTTCAAACCAGGACACTAAATCAGACTGTAACTTTGTTCAGTGCCAACATTATCCTTTAAGTCACATCCTTTTATGCTTTTTTAAAATCACATTCTGTAAGCAGCAGTGAAAATGTACAGTCAGGCACAAAAAACTAGCCTGCTCCAGGTACAGCCTGCTAGCCTTACTTGGGTAGATGTGAAGCACTGGGTGCCCAGAGACATATACAGTATGTGTTTTTGTGGAGGCCTCACCAGTCTTCAGACATCAGTACATCTCAAATCTTCAGGAAGCAGCTGTACTAATTCATCCTCCAATTGCATTTATCACCATCACATTGGTAAGCTTCCTTCAGTAGATATGGCTTTGCATTTCATGCTATTGAATTTGATCCTGTTCTTGCTGCTGTCTTCTCCAGGGTGATTAATTTCTTGTGCATAAGACCATTTTTACTATTTAATTGTTCCTTTTAGTTTTGCTCTGCCAGGAAGTTTTATTAGCTCAAGCAGACTTTTTTGGTGCCAAGGTTATTTCATTACCAAAGGAAGAGAAAAAGGAAAGCAGGTGTGCTATGCAAACACAGGGTTAACTACAGTATTTATCACAGTTCAGTATAAGAAACCCTGTTGAACCCTGGCTTGCTAAGTTCATTTAAGCTGTTACGTTGACTCTCTCAAGGTAATTCCTTTAAGTATTACAGTGTGTGTACCAGCCCTTAAAAAAGATCAAAATACCTATCTCTTGCATATACATTTAGATAATCTAAACAAAGGTTATAGCCTGAAGGGTAACCCAAATATCCAAGAACCAAAACAATTAGTGACCTTCCATTTGCAGAAAACTTGTATATACAGTATTAATAAAGGACAAGTTACAAGGCATATTTCACACACATCATTAAACTGGTAGGATTAAGTTTGCACAAAGTATAATTGCCTTTTGATGTGAATAAAGCACAAAAAGCCCAGTCAAATGCAGCACAATCTAATTTATGACACAGCCCTAGAATTTTTTGGTGATTAGTGTCACAACATCACAAGTCTAATATATTAGAGTGTTAAGAGGTACACAGCCCTGTTGTAAATTATTTCACTTTTCTCTCCTGTACATCTGAGATGACAGAATGAAGGTAAATTGCTTCCTGACCATTTAGACAGCTCATTATTTCTCCAGAATGCTCCTGTGCCATCACTAATCTCTGCAATGTATCATCATTCATTCAAAATATCATTTCACTACAACCAATGTTAGACAGCACATTTTCTTTTCTAATTTTTCAGGACAAGTTCTCAGCAGAATTCTGCAAAGATTGACAAACTGAAAACCCCCCAAAAATGTGAGAGTAAGACACCTTTATGGATTAGTTTCCCAGATGATGGAAGTTATGTTTTCTCCACTATAGAAACATTGCATTTGTCTCCATTATTTATGTTACATTGAGGACTGCGGTAGTTTTCACTGAAGCTGGGGGACACATGAGCCACCTTTCACATGGTATAAGCTACAGAGAAAATAACTGTTAAGAATAGGTAAAAGGTCTCACTACCTGAAAGCAACTGCCAAAAAACCCTGTGTGATTCACTCTAGCATGTTTATATTGTGAGCATCATTTGTGGGCCTCTGCAAACAGGAATTTAGGCACCAGTAAGAGAACAAATATCTACAATGCCAGGTGGGATCATCAGGGTCAAGCAAAGATAACGTCATAAGTAAGTTTGTAAAGCAAAGGGTGCAATAGGCAGCTGCAATCTAATTCAAACACCACATTGGGCAATAAAAACATTCAAACATGGCAAACAACGTCCCCCTATCCACTGCTAGAAGGAACTACAGAGAATAGCAATGATTTGTAAGTTTAACCAGTAGGCAAATTACAAATATTATAAATATTCAGCAGTACGCATTATGTAACACTTGCGTTTTACCATTTGAAAAGCTGTGACTGCATGGGAAAGGAGGCATCAGTACCTGGGAGAGATACTGTAGAGGTATGTAAATATTGTGTATCCAACTACGGAAGGCTCTCTTATGCTTCTGGAAACCACAGTGAGTTTTTTAAACATCATCTTTATTACACAGCAAGTTTAGCTCAATTCCTACCATCTCCCCTTTTCCCAAAAATCGCTACTTCTCTTTGCACCCCAAAGTCAATTGTCGGTTTGTCCAGCAATATGGCCTTGACTGCACCAGCAGTTCTTAGCACAAATAAGAGCAAAATTTTGTTCAGGAAAAAGACAAAGTTGTTTCCAAATGATTTCTTTACACATCCCAATTTAAACGTTCTAAATTTAGAAATATCAAGAGAATTTGCTGACTGAAACTTGAAGCATCTGCTTACAAGTGCATTTACTTAGTTACCTCTCAGTGCTAGATGCTGAGCCCTAATTCACAAGCATCTTCATGAGCATTTCCACCACCATCACCCCTCCACTGCAATCCTGCCTGCAAAACAAGCTGGTCAGGCTGGTATACAGTTACTGATGAGGCAGACACAGGGTGAACACTTGCATGGAAGAACAGCTACTGACCCACACTGATAAGAGGGACCATGACACTGCATGGGACCATCAAGTCCTGGGAGACCTCCTCAAACTACAACCTCAGGTCTGGGCTTCAGTCAGCTGGCCTCAGATGCACAGCGCTTCAAGGGGCGTAAAGCAGGGAAGAGTCACAGTCTATCTCACAGTACATTTTAGAAATGCTTAGACAGCTCAAAATAATTCCTAATGGAACATGGTGTTTTTCATTAATCAAATAATTTATCTCATCGCAGAGAATCCTACTTTTGATCTGTACAGGATTGGTACTGATGAGGACAACTGAGGGACTGATCTACTTTTTCCCAAAATCTTCTTAATTCAGTGGAAACTAGGGCAAAGTCTGTTTATATAATAACATAATATAATATGTTATTATATAAAATAAAAAAAATAAAAAATATGAACAATAAAACCCCATATAATAACCTTTTCTCCACCCAAAGAAATTTTTTATCTTCCCTTTTTTTTTATGCAACAAAAGCTGCCAACTTATGAACACCTAAACATCATCTTCACAGTGCAGAGCACTCACTCATCAGCCTCTGGACAGCTATAGAATTATGCCTTCTGTCTGCTTTCAAATTGGATTCATAATTTCCCACCCAGAGACATTGCATGTTTCTCAATACCAGATATGGCATATAAAGACATTTTGTAAAATTGACCTTTTTTTATTGGCATGCAGCATAATCAGTGTACTCACACATCAGGCAGAACTTCTACTAGGCAGAGCTTTGATTCTTTCAAAACACATTCAGAAAAGAAATGTGTCTATCAAAAGCAGTGATAATGTATGTCTGCTTTAAGACATGAAGTCCCCAGGAGGCTCAATAGATATAAAAGGGATGCAGCACCACCTGCTAAACACTAGAGCAATGTAAAATTCCTGCTCCAAGCCCAGGCACAAAAGGGTTCTTTGTATTGCACCCAAGCAGGGGTGAAGCACAGCAGAGGAAAAGGGTGACCAAGATTTTCAGCCTTTAAATATATTCCTAGACCTTGTGTAAAGAACTCAGCCTAGAAGAGTTGCAACAGAAAGGGGCTATTCATCCAAGGTTATACAAAGAGGTTAATCAATTTCAGCACTCATATTCCTTATGCTGAATAACTAAGCTATAAACAGTTTCACCAGTGTTACCAAGCCAGGGAGGGCATTCATGGTAACTTACATTATCAAAGTCAGGACCTTAAACTCCTATAGGTTTGTTTAATTTCACTGACAGAGAAAAGCATGAAATTAGTTAAGACAACCTGCTTTATTGAAGAACCATTACAGATTTAATTAAAATTAAGGAGACCTTCAAAACCTTGTTTTACCTACAATACCCTTGTCTGATTGAGAATTCCTCCTAGACAGAAAATCTTAATTCTCTTAGACAACATTGTTCTGTTTGAGTTGAGATTTTTTTCCTTTAGTGGTCTACAAGATTCTCCTTGCCAGAGGGGGCTTAAAGGCACTATCATACACACATGGACTCTCTTGGCTCGTAAAAGTCAACCCATAGCTAATGAATTTTGTTGGGAAGTTTGAGCTGTACCCTGCTGTGAAGAAAGCAAGAATGGCTGTTGCCCAAACTAACTCTGATTTAGCAGATATAGCTTAAAAAACTTATTCTAGATATCAGAGATTTTTCATATAGTACCTTGATTACATAGATTTCCTTTACTTAGATCAGACTGCTCAGGAAATACTCCTGCAATAAATCATGGTTCATATTTAGTAACTCTAAATAAACCATCCAGTTTACTGAACCTGCATAATTGAGAACAAAAGTCATACCAAATTTTCCTATTTGAATTTTATTCAAATTCATAACTGCTATTTACAAATGTAAATCTTAACTGTTTGAGAAATATCAGAATATCTAGCAGATGTTATGAGCTGTAAATGAGCAAATTCCCACACTGATTGTGCATTGAAATATTGAATAATCTGCTGCACAGTGTCATATGTAACATCTTCCAGGCTAGAAATAGCTGATGGCACTTATTATAAGCAAATTTGCTTTCAAGGGGGGCAAATTAGAACGAAGGGAAATAAGCTGGAAGAAATCGCATCTACTTCCCTGTAAGATCATGCACTAAGGCAATGGAGAAAGACTGCAACCAAGGGGAGAGTTTGTTTTTAATAAAGAGTATGTTTTAAGTTCGAAGAAGCCTAGAAGAAAATATTTACTGAGCAACAGGAACTTTGACAATAGATATCAGCAAGCTAAGGGGAAGCAACAGTAGAAGCTAGAGGGGTTTCTCCAATGAGCAGTAGGAATCCCCACAAGCAGAGCTGGGAAAATATGCACAGATACTTCATTTTGGCCATATCTCCTCTGCTTTGACAATGAGTAAAGACAATTTAATTCGTAAAACTCTCTGCAAAAACTCCATTTTATTCCCTTTAATTGCTATATGTCCCCAAAGAATAAAAATATGAAGTATAGTAATTGGATGCTGAAACTCCACCAAGAGCACTGCTGAACAATAGGCAAGTCTTGGAGATCAATACTCCTACGGCAGATTCCATTCCTGATCTGTTGTGCCAGGGAGAGGAAGCATCAATCTGCACCCAGCAAACCTGCCTGTGAAGCTACAGACAAATATTATGACTAGACCTATGACAGCTAAGCAGAAGAAAAATAGGTTACACAGCTCCAAAATGCAAGTTCTGATGCAATTGTTCGCTATCAGATACTCAGCTAGGACTGAAAGGAAAGGGCATATGGTTTTAAATAATATCCTTGCAAAACTGAAACACTAAGCTTGAGATACTAAAAGGGTATTTTTTCTAAAAAGAAAAAAAACACAACAAAAAACCCCCACAAAACGAAACTCTCAAGTCTACACTAAGGATTAAGTCTTTAAATCCAGTATTGGAACCTAATGGAGACCAGCTCCCTTGCTGCAGAGGTACTGGAAACACCCTGCTCCCCTCATTAGGATTTTTAATTTAGGAGCCTAAATATGCATTTAAAGATTTACCTTTAGGACTTAACTTTCCCAAGATTTAAAAATGAGTAAACAGGATTTAGAAAGAAATTTGTTTCATTTAAGCTGAAAACCAGCAAATTGCAGCGTGATGCAAGGAAGAAGCCTGATATACTCCGTGGCAGGGCTTGTAATTGCAGTGTTGACAGACCCTCAAGAAAAGCAGCATCAAGAGGGGCTGATAGAGCATCCTGTAAGAAACGATCCTTATCCAGTGACATCTTTTTACTTACCAGTAGGGTCTACATCTCCTGTGCGTGCTACTATAAGCAGCATATGCACAGCTTTTAACCAAATGCACTGAGAGGAAGAATAGCAGCAGAGTAAATTAGGAAAAAATATTTCAATCTAAAGGAGATACAAGTTCACCAAATATCAGAGTACAATACTAGCATTCCTAGACTTAAATATTAGGTAGGGCATTTTAGACATCAATTTTGCCCAAATTAGATTGCTCAGTCTCACCTAAATTCTGAATTCTTAAAACCTGTCTATGAAACTGTAGAAACAATACAAGGTAATTTCTCCATATCAAAGTCATGTCCTTTTTATCTGTGTCTCTAAGAGGAGTAAATACTTCGTATCATGCACAGTACTCATATTTTGTCCTGCAAATTAAGTTGCAAGAACCCAGTGCCCCTTCTACACCACAGCTGCTAATAATAGTCCTCCTGTGTTCAATTAACTTCCTAACACCTTAAAAAAGGTCAGGTGGCAGCACTGTCCAGTGATGAAGGGGAGTAGTGTTAAAGGAAAGGTTGGTCAATTCCAGGCTTACTGCAATTACTAGAAGATGGTCATGTAATAAAAAGCCACTTAAAATATTCTATTCATTTTATGTCCTATAGTTCTTTACAACTCATAAGGACACACACAGGGAACCAGACAAATCACAAGCTGCAGCACACTCAGCACCACTGTGTTGTCTCTAGTGCTTTGGAGTGATTGTAGCCCTCACACCTTGTACACTTATCTCCAAAATCACACAGCTGAAGAACATTCCAGTTCTTGGAAGAAAGGCTGTTTCTAAGGTTCACTCACCTTGAAATGAACAAGTAAATCAAGTTTCCACACAGAAGCATCTTTCTGGAGGACAAGTTTGAGAAATGCAGTTTATTGCACCTAACAAGTCCAACTGAGACTTCTGTGATTCTTGCCACTTCAGCACTGACTTGACTAAGCAGCAATTGCAGCAATTCAGCAAGACACTTATTTCTTCATTGGCACCTTCATATTTAGTATAATGCAACTCCTATGCTTATAATTATCAGTAAAAATGCAGATTTGATTCAAATTCATTTGCACACTCAAATTCTGTTGTCAGCTCACACTGACACTACCATCAGCACAGACAGTGGCTCAGGTCTGCACAGCATTATAAATGCCAGTCTACCACTAACAGGACACCACTCTGCAAGCTTGTCTCCTTTTATTCACAGGTTTTTAAAGATACAAAACACCTGCTACAAGACATTCTGGGGCAGAGTCCCTAAGTAGTCCTAAAAGATCCTCAGCAGTCCACAGTATATGGGTACTGAGGAGTTTAAGTACAACAGCCTCACAGAGAATCCAGCCCCAAATGCTTTGCCGTTGCATTAAGATAGTGACTGGAGTGAGGGGAAATGATGGGGGGAGGAGGTGTCCTCCTCCCTGTTTGCAAACAATATTCCAGATGTTGAATCCTGTCTTATGCTTTATTTTATCTAGCTTATTCAGACTTGGATGATGGTACAAATGAAACTACTATAGAGAGAACAGTAATGCAATGAAAACTTATAGTGGGTTATATGAAAGTAAGGAGTTGTTTTCCTGTGCTCCAATGCAAAAATTATAATTTTGGCTGCAACTAACCTGTCCTTGTAGTGAAATGAGGATGAAAAAATTAAAAAAGCTTTCAACCTTAGCAATTGCTACCGCAATAAAATCTTAGAATCCAATAACAGTTAACAAAAGACATTAGTTGATTAAGCAAAGATGAAATAACTGGGAGGAAAAAAAAGGGGGGAGATGTCTGGCCTCAATTATTTTATAGTTTCTACCAACAAACAGAAACAAGAACTCCTGTGGGAGGACAGAAAGCAGTAGGTGATTTAAAGGGTGTAATGTCTCGTTTTGTCTAAGAAAAGCTTTTTCTTTTATTAGTTTTGCTACTGAGTGATTTTTAGAGGTTAGAGAAAGAACAAATGAATCAAGGTAATAATTCTGAAGTAAAAGCTGAGTTTAATAAGAAGATGTAATATATGAACAGATGCCTTTAAGATTATAGTTCTGTAACAACTTTTGACTAGATGTGGATAGAAGATTATACATTGCATTGTGCATCAGTTTTGGTTAAGTTACAGTGAAATTGTGTTTTCCCCCCTTGTCTCTTTCAAGCATGCCACTATTAGATAAAAGTAGCTTTCTTTCCTCTTATCTAGCTGTGCTAAAAAGTGATATTATACCCGGGGAAACAGTAGTTCCTCCACTGCTTTTACTTACAAAAATCAAAAAGAGAAATGCAAATTAAGACAAGCCAAAAGCAGTAAACCTTTACATAAAGATATGGAACTTAATACAATCAAATATGTTACTGTGCTACTGCTACACACAACTCAGTAGAAAAGTTTAAGTGCTACTTTTACAGGTCACCTGCCAAGAATCAACTTCCCCTGATTTCACCTATTTTCTTGCTCTTCTGGTCACTCTATGGGTCAACTACAAATTGGACTCCTGATCAGAGTAACAGGGCAGTGGATAAGCAGATACAAGACAGAGATGAGCCCATACCATGGCTCTATCTCAAAACTATCAATTCAAAAGGCGCAACAGTTCACAAAGAAAGTCCCAAACATCATTTTTTTATATCACATTCAAAGATCAAGGCATTTTTTTCCAACTATCTTAACTGAAACCATACTCCTATGGTATAGTCTATAAGTTCCCCATCTCCTGGGCCTCTTGGCTCAGGTGTTTTGTTGGGTTTTTTTTCCAAATCTTATTTATTATATAGTTGTAAGCTGTTCTGGCAATCCTGATACAGCACTTCATTCCAACACACTACACTTTGTATCTCATTTGTCCTTGCAGAAGAGCTTTTGGCTATCCTTGGATAGACTCTGCATGCTCCTAAAGTCATTAACAAACACACAATCTACTTTAACCAACACTTAAGATGCAGAAACATAAATAAGCATCAAGAAAGACATTTTACAAGTAGACAAGGTACCTCCATGTGAGCTTATAACAATCCAGCAGAAGACTTTCACATCTTTCACCTTGCAGCAGGCAACTCAGCAAGCAGCATCCTCTACTTCCTCTTACTAAAGGGATCAACTACAGATCTCTACAGATCTTAGAGAACACTTTAGGACAGTCTCAAACACTGTTCTACTAAAGTAAACCCTTTCCTCTACCCACCTCTCTCCAAATGTCCTCTCCTGCAGTGAGCCTTGGCCACCTGCTCCACCCCACCCTCAACAAGATGCAGGTGAGACCAACTTTCCATGGCAAACAGCAACTAGGCTTAATGGGTTCCAGCTGCCTCTTGGCTGGATATAAGTGCCTTTTGATAAAGCCATGTTATTACACATTTAATCTAGAAATTCATACAGTATCAGGTACTTGTTATCTGATGCATTATGAATACTCCCCAGTAACAGTTGCTGTTGTAAACAAACTACATAAGCTGTACTGCATAATACTTTTAGTTGAACTTGGTAAATACTTCAGATCTCTCAAAGTTATTGTGAAATACTATAGAGCAAATCCTTCCAATTCAAATACTCCACTAAGTCTTCTAAAAAAAGTATGGCATAAAAAAGGTATCACAGAATATTATCTGAACTTAGCAAGTACAAAAAGAAGATGTAACCAAAAGGAATGTAGTTCATCTGCTTACAAAAAAAAGACTCATGAGATGATAGGCAAGCATTGAAACAAAGAAACCTTCTCAGCCTGTAAGTCAAGACTTCTGGGTTTATGATGAGCAGTGAAAGATAGTGGATTAAATAGCACTCACAGTCCTGATTTGAAACTTTCCATGCAGAAAAAGAATAATGACTGCCAAGCCCTTTCCATAATGTAAAATAACAAGGTGTAAGTATCTGACACTTATTACAAGATGCCACAGATATTTCCCATCTGTGGGAGTGAGGGTGGAGTACTCTGTGTGCGGTGTAACAGGCATAGTAAGGCAGTGGGTCTGCATTTTGTGCTGATTATCTGAACACACCAAAGCTACTGACCAATCTGAACCAGAATGGTAGAAGCATCAACTTCATTCCTTTACTTTCTCGTGGTTGTGTGCTTCATAGTATATTGCTATTTACAAAGTGTATCTTTGTGCCTACCATACATCAGGATGGAAAGATTTACTGGTGTGCTTAAAAGCAGTTTAAATTGAACATTTACAGCAGGTGAAGGGCAGAAATACCTTGCTCTGTTGTTTCTGTGTGCTTGGAATTGATATCACTTAATTTCACGCATTTTGGGGAAAATATGTAATTAATAGTCTGTAGATTGCATGTATTTTGAAGCTTTTAGTCTTCCTAGAGAAGCAGCTTTGGCTATTCTTGTTGATCAATCACAACTCATTCAGCTCTCCTGAGCAATGTACCCGTATTGTCAAAGTCCCAGTATTCTTCCTTGGTCCTCAACAGTCGTGAAATAAACCCAGAAAAACATTACCTGTTGTACGGAACTAGGCAATCTCCTGACTTACATTTGGTATGCTCCAACATTTAACAAAGTATCTGAATGTATAACTTTTCCTACTGAATAAACAGCCTTCAGCTAACTTGGAGGGGAAACAAAGGCAAATAAAGAAGACACCTTTACAGCATAGCTATGAACAACACTTTACCTGCAGGTCCTCACTTTTGCTGTTTGCTAGCTCCTGTTCTCTTTCCCTCGTCCTGAGGTGTTTCAGGCTCTGCTTCTCTCCTGCCGCATGTCCGCTCCCGTCAGTTGCCGGAGGCGGTGTGAGTTCGTTGCGGTGGCGGTTGGAGTCCAGCCGTCGGAGCATCCCGCGAGCTGGTTGAGGCTCAGCCTATGAGGTCGCAGCCCTCCGCCGCGCACCCCGTTCCTCCCTGGCCTCGAGCTGGGCCTGGGCCAGGGCCAGGGCCAGGGCGGTGGATGTGTTCAAAAGAGCGCGTGCCCCCTCACAGCCCTCAGCGGCAACGGCTGCGGCGCGAGCAGGAGCGGGGAGGGAGGGGAACGGCTTCAACGGGGCCGAGCCGCTCCGTCAACCCTCGCCCGCCAGCCCTGTCAGTCGCCCCTCCAAACCTGGGGGCTCGACGCGAGACGTTTCTGAATGCTTATTTGAGCCAAAAGGTCTTGTCATTTCTTCATTGCTTTCACCACCGAGACCAAATTTCCCCTCAGGCCCGTCGCCCCCTGCCTCAGGCGGGCTGACCCCTCTTCTCTTTGCATGCGTCTCTTTCAATTGGCACGGTTTCCTGTCACTTGGGCTGTGGAGTCTCCTTCTCTGGAGACATTCAAGAGCTGCCTGGACACATTCCTGTGTGACCTCATCTAGGTGATACTGCTCTGGCAGGGGGTTTGGACTAGATGATCTTTCTAGGTCCCTTCCAACCCCTAACATTCTGTGATTCTGTATTGACAGCCCAAAGAATTCAACAATCCTAAGCTGGAAGCTTCAGAACCATGAGATTTCAATTAAAAATTAGAATATTTTACATTTTGCTTTCTGATTCTTATTTTCATCTTCAAGGTTCCATCAATGCCTACTTGCAGGTTTCTTCTTTACAATCCCTAAGAGCTTAACAGAAACTGAAATTCTCGTACAATTGCCGAGAACTGGAAACTGAGACCTTAAGCATAACATTAAATATTGTAACAAAGACAGAAGTTGTGAAGTCTGAGCAATTCATGTTTCCAAAACAGGCTTATGACTAAACTCTTGGAAGTTCTTACTAATTCAAATTCACTGCTAAGACAGGTGTCTCAAAGCTACTCTCAGGCTTGAGGCTTTGAGATGCCCACTGAACATAACTGGGAATTCATATGGTGACTTCAATGGAGCTGCGTTGCTTGACACCAGAAAGTGATCTCAAAAGCTCACCAAAAAGAGATGCCATCTTCAGTAAAACTTCTGTACAGAGCTAATAAGAATCTTGGAAGTGCCCATTTTTACCCATAAAGCAGGATCTAAATACATCTGCACCTTGACCCTGCTGGTCCTGAAATATTTTAGCTTCCTTTGATAATACCAAGTTCCAGAACTTCAGAAATATATTTCTCAGTCCTTCTGGGTTCCTGCTTTGGTGACAAGCTTTTTCCTTTCATCTCAGTGTAAGAGTTTTCCCTGGCATGCTCTTTGCTCCCACCTTTTTTCTGGTCTACTTCCAAGAACTGAATATTTTTAATTCTCCCATTAGATTTTAGCTTTTGTGCATTTTGCTTTATTGGAAGTGGCAACACGGTGCTATTTAAACACAGCTCCATCTGTCAGAGTCAAGTCCTGCAGGTAGGGTGTCATGTTTGATTTCATGTTATCATTTGTTGTGTAGTTAAAGCTACAGAAAAAAAGTGTTTAAAACAGCTACTTTTATAAATTCCTTTAGGAGCTCTTGTACTGTTGTTGCAGGTCCTACTTGTGTCCTTATGAATACAGTCCCCTCTACACTGGCAGAGAGAAAACAGAAGCGATGTGCTCAGTCTGGGTTTGCTTGTTGTGTTTCCCTCTTCTGCTCTCCATGTTGAATGCATGTCCTAAGCATGTATGTGAATTTGTATGCCAGCATTATAGCTGATGGAGGCCTAAAATAAAGCTGACATTTGAAAATGAATGTGCCTATCTTGCATAGTCCAGCTCCAGAGCTGTGCTCCAGTATGAGGTTACATCTGACACTGGAAGAAGAGATACGGTTGATTGTTATCCCAGCATGATAACAGTTGTACTTCACGGCCAGTTCTTCCCAGCCAAAAAGGGTCTAGATGGGAAGCACTGCCTAATAAGAACTGGAGCCTTCCTGGTGTTTGCATCAAAGAGATCTGGTGAACAAAATTATTTCCTTCCCAGTCTCCTAGGTTGGCATAGCTTCTTCTCTTCCTTTTTCTTCTCAAAAAGATATAACTTCTAAAAACCTCAAATATATGATGCTGACTATAGTCTGGAGACATTTATGACTGCAACCCATTAGAATGCTTGTCTTTGTGTCACAAACAATATGCACATCTCACCTTGCAGATCTTGCTGATCACATTTGCTTGAGAGAAGCATCACATGCACATTCTAATTTTGCTTTATCATTGACACTGGATCAACATTTTTCTTCAGTCACCTAAAAATAGCTATTTAGGTATAGGGGATTTCCTGAGTTTCTTTTTTCTCCCTTAAGCAGTTCTTTGTTTATATTTTCCAAATGGCATCATTTTTTCTAGCCTGGCAATTTCTAAAGAAAGATAGACCTGCAAAATATACTGCCTGTAGAACTTCACCAAAGGCAATGGTGTCCCAGTGCAGAAAGCATGGCCAGCATATCCCATGCCCTCCCACTCTGAGAGACACCACAGTGCAGAGCAATCAAGTGCTGACAGACCATCTACTTTGCAATAGTGAGAAATCCAGCCAGGAAAGCACTTCCCAAGGGACAGTCACATGTTTTCTCTCCATATCAGGATGAGGTTGAGCATTGTGAGGTGGGCTGTTGCCTTATGGAGGATCTTACACCATGGTAGTAACTGGCACTAAAAGGGGTGACAATCCCACTTAGGCTCTCTGCCAGCAGCCATGCAGAGAGGCAGAGCAGCTTTCCTGCCATGAGGACCCAGCAGACTGTGCTCAGAGAGGCTGTGAAAGGAAGCTGTAAATATAAACATGAGGAAGTGAGTTGGGCCAAGAAGGCTGAGCTGCAGCCTTGCTCTAACCCTTGCAGATGGGCACACCACCAGCCAGCCCAGGGGCCTGCTGCAGCCACATGAGTCCAGCCTGGCTTCCCACTTTTAACATCAAACACCTGGGGAAAGCCCACATCTTAAACAAGCAGAGGTCCTCTGCTCAGTAAGTATAAAACATAAATCTGAGGGCATCAGCACAGCTGACCTAGTGCTAGGCTGCTATCATAAGATCTGTGCTTTTAGTGCAAATAAGTACTCTATCAGGGGTAGGAATCAGTTAAGCTCTCTCTCTGCTATTATATCTCTGTAGCCCTTGTAAGCACTTTTCCAGGTTGTGCTGCTAGAAGCAGTTATTTCAATTCATCCACAAGTTTTCCTAGAGCAGATAAGACCAGACTGTCACTCCCAGCAGGAAGTAAACCAGTAAAGTAGATGCATAGAGTGGTTAGAACATAGGACATGCACCCAAACTCATTAATGGCTGTACTAGAGTGGGGTTTGGAGAGCTCTGCTGAGCTGGACACTGAGCAAGTAGCATAAAGAAATTACGTTCACTATATAAAACAAGAAGCAAAATTACAAACAGATAGCTCCTATCTTCACAGGTGACTAGTGCTCTTATTTAAGCCTCCAGATTGGAGCAATCTGAGCCTGAAATATGTCACTTGTTATACTAGTACTGGTCTTGCCCAGGAAACCTGCTGGGAATCTGTTTTCTGGTCCAGTAAACTAATCCACAGCCATCTTCCTTCTTGGTTAGTTAGTAACTGTCTTGCACACATGGAGGGAATTTTGGACAGCTGGAAAGTCTTCATCCTTCAGCAAGTAACTACCAGAACCATATTGGGTGCAGCCTGTAATAGTCCCATAGCCAAAGCCTGGACTGCAGTGATTCCTGTTCCTAAAAACAAAAGGAGGCAACAGAAGACTCTGGGTCATGTACAGCTCATGCAATAAACACACAGGCTGATAGCACAGCACTGGAATTAAAGAGATATTTTGGTTTGTTTGCCTTCCTTGTATTTACAGCTGCAAACATCAAAGGCTGACTCACACACAGACCAACGAGCACAGTTAAGTACCAGGATATGCTAGAACAGCTGCTGCCTGATCAGAAGAACCATCCTTCAGGGCCATTTTCATTTACAGTTCTCTAATTTATATTGATAGCAATGCAGGGAAATAAAAACAACTGCTGTTCAGGCACTAGCAGTCCTCAGCTGGGCAGCTTGTCTTTCTTCAGGAGTTGTATATAGCCCCCTCCAGTTTAGGGAAGGATGGAAAAATGGAAAATGAGTAGGAGTACATCCCACATTGGCTTTGGTAGATTATAATCTACAGTAATTCATATTTCATGGATTTAGTAACTAATTTAATAATCAATGAACAAATGCATGTTGCAATGGTTTGGCTCATTCCTGTAAGCTTTAAGTTGGATCATTTCTTTAATGGATCATGCAGTTAATTTTCTGCTGCTTGATAAATGGTTCATTCACAGCCCCCCTAGAAGTCTACCTGAGAGAATACCTCTCCTAGGCACTTAGTATGTGGCCCAGTTTGTACAGATGAGAGACAAACTGGATTTTTCAGTTGTGCCACCTTCCCATTTATAGTTGAAGATGATTTCTCTTGCATGGTCAGGTGCTTCCTCTCTGCTCTGCTGGCTGCAGAGAGACTCAGAGCATCTGCCCTGTCCTCAGGGAGAGCTGAGCTAAGGATATCACCAAGGCAGACCTGGTTCGAGCACTGAACCCAACTCCCCCTCTAGCAACTATGTCACCACTGATACTGTGCAGGCCCAGCAGTACCAAGAGTTGGGAGGAGCTGGGCTCTGGAACTCTCCAGTCAGGATCAAAGGGATGACAGATTCCTCCTCAGATGAAGAAAAGAGGAAGAGGGAAGAAGAAGGAACTGACTCTCTTCTTTATACTGAATATTACATACATGGAATGGAATGGAATACCTAGTTGGTACAGCTTTTACTCTGCACCTTCCTTCATGATACACAAAATTTAGCAGTGACCTTGGTCTGCGTACTGATCCTTGGCAGTAAATCCAAAACACAAGGCCTTATCAGTGTTAGAAGCAGACTCAGTTGGTGAAAACATGCTGTTAGTTTCAGAAAGTGCAGTTAATTAGAGGAGTTATAGCTGAAAAGTAAAACCACTGAATAGAATTGTTCTGTTCTAACACAAACCAGGACAGTCATCTTTCACCATATTGATTTTTATAGCCTCTAATACTCTAGAAACCTCTATTTCCAGGCAGTGATGGTCTCCTCACAAGTATATCTTGTCTCCATTTTGTCTGCATCTTTTGACACTGTGCTGCCTTAACAACAAGGGATTAAAATACCAAAAAGATGCTAACATTTTTAATCAGAGAGATAATTCTGGAAGAGCTTCAGATGCCCTATGTTTCACATACAGATTTTGAACAACTTAAGACAAGAATCCTTCCCAATATTCTGAAACAAAAGAAGCTGTAGTTCATCCACCCACTTCTCCATTTGGAGTGGACAGAGATGAGGTGTCCTAATGATACATAAACCAGATGCAAGTAGGTCTGTGGGAATAAATCTTAGTCAATTGATAAAGTTCTAATTTTAGATATAAAGCAATCAACATGAGACACATTCCTTTAATCTTACATTTTCCTTCCTTCTCATTTACCTAACCACATAGGCTTTTTCTTTATGTGCCTAAAACCAAACATGTCAGACTGCTTAGTTGTCATGTACAGTTACAGTGAATTTTAATTTCTGCCCAAGGTTTGCTGTTCATAAGTGCTTTGATTTCCCATTAAACTCCCTGCCTCAAAGTTTCACCACATTCCCCTATACTCTCAGCATTGAAAGAGATAGAGCACCTCCAAGTAATTACTCTTTAGAAATAATAACATGATTACGGATTGAAAAGCTGGTTAAAGTGAAGGATGAGTTGGTTGCTTACACATGGAGCTTGTTCAGCAAAGTCAGTACCAGTGCACCTTGTACCCTTCTGTCTATGCTTCAACAGTAGGAACACTGGGGCAGTTAGATACAAAGTTAGAAGTTAAGTTCAAAAAGAGAATGGGAAAGAAAAGTAAAAAAATTCCCTGAATGTGGGGAGCTGCTACTTAGGTTTCTTCCTGAGATCTGTAAAGTTAGACCCCAGATTTGATAATGCAGTAAAAATCTGTTCTCCTGAAATACTCACATTTTAAAGTTAACAAAACCTGAAAGAATGTCTCAGACCTGAAGCTGATTCCCAATTGGACAGTAGTTTGGCGTTCAGCATTTTTCTAATCTTGAAAGAAAAAAATAAGGATGAAATAGAAAACATGGAAGCCTTTCACAAATTACAGCAAGTTTGAGAAATAAAGTTGTTTGTTCTGTAAAAGAAACAGCATACTATTATATGACTGACATCATGTCCACAAAATAATTCAGTTGTGTATTAGATCCTTCATTCTATTCCATGAGAAGCCTTTCCCACTCCTCCTGTTAGAGGAATGATTTTCTAGCTACTGATATAAGTGCAGTGGACACAGAGAATTATTTAAATTCCTTTTTATCACATAACCCATGGTGACATTGGGCTGTGCTCTGACAAGAAGCAGCAGGAGCAGCTTGCAATCCACAAACATGTAATGTTCCAGGGGGAGGAAGGAAAAATTGAATGTACATGAAGCTTTTTCTCCAAACTGCGTATTTTTTCTTTTTTTTATTTTTTCTCTTTCTAGAGAACTGTAATGCACTTTGATCTAGCATTTAAAGCTTACTCATTGACTCAGTGAAGCAAATGAACAGCCTATGCTTTTATTTTCTCTGTCTGCCTTGTAGGTATATCTCTCGTTTTAAATAATAGCAAGAGCACTGTGTTTCTATTCTTGCACTGAAGTCTTTAATTATTTTTTGATAGGAATTCTACTATAATATCTCATACCACAATAACTTTTATCATTTCTTTTCTGATCACTGCTGATTGGCCCATCTGTCAGGAGTACAGATAGATTTTTGTTTGTTTATTTCATTTGAAGTAAGTGTTTGACAACTCTCAGGAGAATAGAATCTTTTGGAATATACCAAAATTTTTTAAAAATCAAAAATTGAATTACTGTAGGAAAGAACTATCTGCTGAAGTACAATAGAAAACAACAAAAATATTGCTTATATAAAAAAATTAATTTCTTCAATTACTAGGAAAATGTTAGCAGTATTCTAAATGCTGTGGATGTCATAATTAGCGTTCACAAATGCAGCAATATTCGTTTTGTACAAAATCCTTAACTTAGGCAATGATGAGATGCAGAAAACGTCTTAAGAATGAGATCAGTGGAGTCAAAACCAAAATGCATTTGGATAAATGGTGTTGCTCTGTGATGTGAAGCTTGAATGCTAGTGGAAAGCTCCCATTATTGCAACTGTTCATAACATATTCACTTCATTAACTCCATTGAATGTCCAGAACTCATACTGCCATATAAGAAGCACTTGACATACATATCACATCTATCAGTTTTACAAGTTAAGAATGAAACTTCTAATTTTACAGCAAGGTTTGTGCCAAGGTGCAGCAATGGCTGACTGCTGCCATAAGGGCCGTAAGAGACAAGGGTGACAGCAAAGCAGGGGGTGGTGAGGCCTTGCAGAGTGGAAGGCAAGATGCTGAGCAGGTCAGGATCTGGCCTGGAAACATTGATCTGGGTCAGTCTCAGCATCATGATCAGCAGAAATGTCCATAAGGAGAAGGCATGTCTGAGGTCAAGCCAGGAAGCCAAGCCAACACTGAATAGTCTCGGGCAGTGTTACCGCATAGATGCTGCAGACTGTTCAACACTAAGCCACTTAAAAGCATGTTATCCATTATTTTTAGAGTTATATTAGTTTATATTATGTTTATTATCTCCAAGTAGACTAAATTCTTAACATCTAAATTGCAGAAAAGAGGAGTCAGCACCATTCTTTGAGAGCTGTGACTGTGCTTCCTATGTGCATTAAACAAAAAACACACACTACTCTTGAATATTTGTATGCATCACAGACAAGTCATAAAAGAAAAGAGAAATCCCAGATTCCTTGAGAGATCATTGTGAGGATGTTTGCCTGGGCTATAGGAAATCCAAGATTAATTTTCTGCTGTGTTGTTCTCCCCCTCACAAGGGCTCAGTGCCCTAGCTCAGATGATCATGACTGCTCTAGGAGGCATCAGCCAACTTCAAAAATCTCCTGTCCTGAGAATGCTTTCCCAAAACAACATTACCCCAATTTGCACTGTTTCAGATAGGGCTGGCTTGTCCAGATATTTGCTCTTTTAATAAATCAGAAGTGTTCTGAGGGGGAGCAATAGAAAAATCTCATACCTCAAAAAATTCTGAAGCAGCTCTAATTCTATTCAGCATAACTCTCAACCAAAGACCAATGAAGAATAACAGAAAGAAATAATTATTCATTGACAGGAGGGAAACAGAGGGGTAAAGAGACCTGCCCAGTATAAATCTTCTGGGTAACTATCTAGTTAGCACTTTACCCAGAAGGATATTTAAGCTTTATAAAAATGCATTCCTCTTACTTTCTGTCCCGTGTGATAAACACTAGACAGCTGCTTGCATTCTTGTAAGTTTGAATCTTTAATTCTTCTTTTGTCATCTGTTTTAAACAGCAGAGTATGATTTTGCTGTGATAAAGCTCTGGAATCATAATATATAAATCTGTGTGTGATTTGTAAATGTCACTACATATGGTACTCAGGCATTTGATTACTGACTGCCTCGAGCATATAAACTAGCATATTAAAACCTTCGCATTCTTGTCAGAATTAACTCATCTTAATGCTTCAAAAAGCATCTCTCCCATGCAGATATAGTTTTTTTTCAAGGCTTTTTAAATATTCCTTCATTTAAGCTATTCCACTTGTCCTTGTAAATAGCAGAATTTGTTCCAATAAGACCCAGCTGACAACTCACAAGGTCACATGCTCAAAGTATTTAACTTCTTTAATTTTGAGAGAGAAATATGAAACAAGTAGAAATCTAAAAGTCTTCAAAGAAATCCAGTCAATGTCATATACCAGCCCTGCATGCAACTCCCACATCTATGAATATAAATAAGTATTCAGGCTAAAGAGGCAAAATAAAAAGAAAACTCTCCTACCCACCTAAAAAATTCAAATATTCACAAGAAAGTAACAAACAAACATCATCTAATCTTTGCTGGCAAAAGAACTGTTCTGTCCTTAGTTATCCATCTCTCCTTCAACTTGCTTGATGGAGTCTTCTCTCATCCCTCTTACTGAGATTCACCTTTGCCTTCTTGCTGCTATTGCTGAATGGCTTCTCTAGCAAATCTCTTTTTGGTTCAGCCCAGACAAAAAATAAACATCATCTTCAGCTCCACAAACTTGCAATTTAGGTAACCTCCATGTACCTTATTTTCTTTCTGTGTATTCAAAAATTGGCACTTCAAGCACCCTGCACTGCCACAAAGAGATGCAGAGCAGTGCAAGCTTCAATGCCTCCAGTTCTCAGAGGTACAAACACAGACAGGCAACCAAAGCCCCTTCCCTATTAAGGTGTGTGTGTTCCAGTCTGTTCTCTCCTTACAGTGCTTAAAGACATACATTATAAATCTACATAGTACAATATAAACCCATTTAAAAACATAAGTATGTACTATATTTTTAAACAGAAGACTTGATTCCTCTTTTTCTTGTTTTATCAGGACTACTTTTGCATATTAGAGCTCAATCTTATTTTTCTAAAATCTAATTCAGTAGCAGGAAGATTAAGCACTAATGAAGGTGAAAATGTATTGAACCTAAATTAAGTAGTTTGTCCAATAAAACAATCACCCTTAGATGAATACAAAAAAAAAAATTATTGAATAGGCTGTATTACAAAAGTGAAGTTAATTCTTGTTTTGTGTTGTGGTTGCAGTTTTTTCTTGTTCTTGAATTTTAATTCTGAGCAACAGCAAGACAACTTCTTTTTCCATCTATTTTATAACTGACAGCATGACACACCTCTGTAGAAGCCTGCCTACAGAACATTCTCTTGGATTTTATTTCAAGTGTTTTATTTTTTTAAATAAAAATATTTACTTTTTAAAGAAATAAAAAAAGTTAAATAAAAAAGTTTATTTTTTAAATAAAAGCAAGGGATAGCTAACAATATAACACTAGTTTTAACTAGTTGTCTAAAATATGTAGAAGCCTCCCTTGGTCCCAAAAGACAATAGTAACAGTCCCTCGTATTCACTTTCAATTAAATGAGAAAGCCATAGGAATTCTACTATCTGCCATGGGATAGTGGAAGGCTTCCATGGTCAATAGAGTAAGTAATCAGTGAAAAACACTACTTTGGAGTACATTGTCAGCACCCTGCAGGGGGAATTAGATGTTCACAGCTGCCAGTGTGCCTAATTTCTCACTTGCTGCATGGAAAGTTTACTCCACTGCATCTTGAGACTGAACAATGAACAAGAGTGAATTTACATGTGCATATTTTAATTCTTTATTTCTGATGAATTTAGAAGTAGAAATTGCATGGTGGTACAATATTAATGAACATA
Organism: Bucco capensis; assembly: GCA_013396975.1. Taxonomy (NCBI): domain Eukaryota; kingdom Metazoa; phylum Chordata; class Aves; order Piciformes; family Bucconidae; genus Bucco; species Bucco capensis. The sequence continues at coordinate 86,703 of VWZO01017914.1, forward strand.
TTCATGTATATGTTCAGCTGGCTTATAGAATGTCTTTGGAAACAAACCACAGTAATTGGTTAAGCAATAGCTAAGGATTCAAGAGATACAGCCAGCCTTGTCTGTCCAGTGATGCTCTAGGCTTTTGACAACACTTTAGGGAATTTAAAAGCTATTGCAGATGGGTTTGGTTCTTGCCACTTTGTGTGCCACAGTTCTGCTTCAATAAAATGGATATAATGTTGCATCTTTGGTCTCCATAGTCTACTGAGCACTGTGGCATCTCCACAGCTGCCACCGTATTTTTCTAAGTAGAGAGAGAGAAAAAAAAAATCAAAAAACCCTCTAACCATTGAGACCTCTGCACACTCCCACATGAATGTCTTGTAATATCTCCCTTGCTTGGATGGCACAATCAAGGCCACAAGCTCAGTTTGGACAAACCAGATCTGAGCAGAAAGAAAGGGTGAGAAGATGAGATGTGAGTCAAAGGTAGGTGTTCTAAAAATTAATATTGAAGTATTGCAAATTCAGCTAGTAAAACCAATGATATTAGTAAAACCAATGATGTTCCCTCATGGATGCCATCAGTACACTATAAGGCCAAGCTTTGCTTGCCTCTTGAAATAAGGAACTGCTGCATGTGCTCAAGCAAGGTAAATAAATTACACAAATATTTCAGAAAACTACCTCCAGCTTACTGCTTGCACTCCCAAGGAATCATGTAATATGCAGCTGGCTGTGCACTAAGTTTCCTGCACTGAAGAGCCATAACTAGCACTTCTAAAGGAATTGCAGCAAGGGCAAGCATTAAGCACACAGAGGGACTTGGATTCAGTCCTAGTCCAGGGCCAGGGGTTTTGTGCACGTAAAAGGAACACTGAAACCCTGTAAGAAAAGGACTAGAATTGAGCTTCTATAACCTAGGTGTATCTGGTAAATGCAAGATCAGCTGACTGAGCCCAGTAGTTATTCTTGTTCCTTTTCTAAAGAAGTACTGATTGTTCTGCTTCTCTTTTTTTCTTTCTGAAGCTAGGATAGCCCTAGGAAAGACCCATGCTGGGATGAAATAGTCACAGAAACTTTTTTCTCTAAAATTTGGAAAGATTACCTTTTTAAAAACAAAAGTTCTCAGGTATTTGATTGTATGAAAAGTAAATAAATATGACTGAAAGCAAAGAAACAATACACTTTTAGACTTAATTACTATTTGTACAATACCCATTTGTAACATATTTCTCATTAGGAAATTAAATTAATTGTTCAACCTCACCAGTGAAACTCTACACCTGTGTGCATCCTGTGATTATAGCTATTTCAAACTAATGACATACTGATTCCTGGCTATTAACAATTTAACAGCTATATGATTAGCATTTTTAATTAAGTAATACAATTAATGAAGCTGATTAAGGCAGCAGCACTCTCCACTGTGCATGTACTCTATCTACAAGTTGAGTAATCAGCTGCATCACTTCAGGAGGACTTACATGGTAAGGAATTAGGCTCTAGGCCACTTGCCTCATGTTGATGATTTGAACACTTTTTAGTGAGGACTTTTTCAAATTGCCACAGAATTAAAAAAGATCCTTAGTTATTACAGGTTGATGCACATTAAGCACAAAAAAAGAAAGGCTACAGACAGCAATTAAAAGAAAGGACTCACAGTATGAATGACACTGCTTAGCCAAAAATTCAAATCCCTTAAATCCAAATAGCCTCAAGGGGCTGGATCTATTCAGTTTGTTTTGTTATAAAAAGCCTACAGTATCATCTGTTCCATGGCATGTATTCTTTGTTAGTTCATCAAGGGATAACATACACTGGGCATCCAGCAACAGATCTGGGGAATTAATCCTTACTTCCTACAAACTTGAATGATGCTAACTTCTTTTCAAACATCACAGAGAATAAAACTCCCAAGAGTGAATATCTTGTTTCAGTACTGAGAATTCAGTTTCTGGGACCTCACAAATCCACAATCTCTAACATATGTACTATCAATTTATATATTTTCTTACTACTCTCATGTTGTATCAAAACAAAGTTTTTTGTGACATGTATGCCGTAAACTTCCACTGGCCTATGGAAAGTCAATTTGATTGTGTCAGGCAGCCATTTTTGTGAACAGTCAAAACCAGACAAAGAAATACTAGCTTTGCTTCCTACCCTAGACAGAGACTGATGAGGACAGCATATGCTGCATTAAAAAAACACCTGTAGGACTTTCAGAGAGGATCTCTAATCACATGGGGTCATTAGAGGCTAGACACTTATTTTAGACTTCATCAGTAATCTTTCTGTGTTTACATCAGGCTTTACATACCCATTATTTGCAGTAGTACAGTACAGGTCAGGCACAGTCTGAAAATCACTTGGGGGTCTTCTGTGGCCCCTGGTGCATTAACTGTGCCGACAGCAGAGGGAGCATTAAACTCATTGCCCNTACATACAGTACAGGTGAGGTCCATTGACGTGGAATGACCATTTCAACATAAACAGCAGGAATAGTCACCGAGATATTGATCTTTGATTTAGCCCTGCCCCCATGTGGTCTGTTACATAGCTTTCTTTTATTAAATGTATTGCTGCCAAATATTTAGGAAAGTCAAGATATTTCTTGCAACCTTCTATTCATATTTCCAGTTTTCTCCATCCATTTGTCCTATGTTTCAGCTTGGTCTGCCTGCCACCTCCGCTCCTTCCCAATTCTCATTCTGTTTCAAATCTTTCTAATTATGTCTGGCAGTTTCTAAGCAGAGCCACAAAAACCTTCCCATGATTTGTCTATGATATATGACTGAGTCATAGCATTGTGATAAGACTCAAGTTTGAAAGAGCAGTGTTATCTGAGATAGCACTACAATTCAGAAGAAACACAGCACAGCCATAAAACTGAACTGGAGTAAGAGGTGGGACAAATTCTCAGGTCTGTTTCTGTGGATGAGTTCTGCTCTCAGGAGCTCTTTCCTCCTCCATGTATGAATAATATAAAGTACAGCAACAGTAATCCCACTAGTCTAGGACATTCTGATTAATACTGAAAGTCTCCCTCTTCTTACATTCTGTTGTCCTATCTGCAGATTTTCACCAAAATCAAAACAGTGTTTGAAGTCATAGCATGAAACTGATGGGCACAGGTTCCTGTCTCAAGGCACTGTCTTTCTGTGCATTCAGAGGTTCTGCAGTTCCACACTCCCCAGCTTCATGCTTTTCTACCACACAAGACTCCATGTGGAAATAAAGAGAGGAAGGCTGAGAGATCTGTTTATACTAGCACACAACAGGGACACATACTTGTCCACGTGATCCACAGATGAGGAGAAAAACAAAATTACGTGGAGGGGACAAATAGTGCAACTAAACACCATTTGACTGTCTTACATTCCAGGATACAGACACATCCACCCACTGACAATCACAGCATCTTACAGTGAAATTGAATAATTAATGACACACACATCCATGGTATTGACTGGATATACCATATCCCCTATCCTGCACCAGCCACCAGGAAGGTTGAGAGATGCAATGGTCTGCTGAAAGCACTGAGCAGGGGAACTTTCAAAACTGGGGCCAGAACCTGGCAAAAGCTATGTGGCTGGTCAACACCAGAGACTCTGTCAATCGAGCTGGCCCTGCCCAGCCTAAACCCCTGAAAACCACTGATGGGGACAGAGTTCCTGTTGTACACTTGAAAGGTATGCTAGGGAAAAACATTTGGATCAACCCTGCCTCAAGAAAAGGCAAGCCCATCCGTGGGATTGTTTTTGCTCAGGGAGCAGGTTGTACCTGATGGGTAATGCAGAAAGATGGGGAAACATGGTGTGTACCTCAGGGAGACCTTGTCTTTGATTAAGAAGTCTCTTTGCAAAGAGATCGTGCTGGAACATATATAGTTGATATGTATATAATTGTATAAAGTTTTCCAGTAGTATAGTACATGTATATAGCTGTATAAATTTTTCAGTAGTGTAGTAAATGTATATATGTATCAGTCTCATTTGGGATAGAAGCTTCTAGGTCCAGAACGGCACATGCCATGGATCTCTTTGCTGGATGGATTCTACTTCTCCTGATTCCACTCTGTGTCTTCATAGAAAGATTCTGCTCTCCACCCTCTGTTTCACTGCTCCATATCTCCAGTGGGCTCTTACAGTCAAAGATCCATAGACATGCTTCTCTGCAGAGTTCATTTCTTCAGGAACATAATGAATGAAAAAAGTAAAGCAGAAAATTTCCCATATGAAGGAGGATATTTCTTTTCTCTTAAGGGAGTAGGCTATGTAATACCCCTGTGTAACCCTAGGACCAGTCATAAATAGTTATAAGTACTTACAACTACATATGCTGACTTCTGATGATAAACTACTTAATCATGAGCTAATGGCTCTCTTGCAGTCAGTTATTCCAGTGCCAGAGTCTGCTGGCTCAAGTCGCCCTATATGGCCTTGTGTTAATTACTTTGACTAACTACAGGAGCAACTTATTAAATTTACTGATTGCCCTGTCCATAAACCAATATTTTCTAATTCTACATCAACACCCAGAGTACTGCTCTCTTTAGCACTGATCATTTTTCACTGGCTTATATTATCTGTATTCAAGTTCAGTGAAATTTCCTTTTGTTTACAGGGCCAACAGAATAGTCTAGGACTCAGTGATTAAGTTGTGCCTGTTTTTTTTAATAATACTCTTACAGAGGTAATTTTTATTCCAAGTTCAAGGTTTTGACATTTGGCAATCAGTAAATTAGACAAATATTAGACACTTTTGATATTTAGATATATGGGACCATCAAGTTATCTCCTTTATTCCATTTACATTTTCTTCCAGTGCCACTGAGCCATTCTTACAATTCACAGAGAAGCTGCAACAGTTCAGGCATTATTAACAATTCCATTTCAATTTCTTTGAAGCACAAGTTAATGTCATTATCTGAGTATCAGCAATCCCCCTTGATCTGTCAATTACAAAGGGAGGAACAGAAGTAAAGAAATCAGACACATCCTTAGCATTACTAATTTTAATTCCAGTATATCTATTAGTCTGCATATATATATTAGGAAATAAATTCTTTCTGTCTGGTGCTTCTATATTATATTTTCCATCCACCAATTTCTAAAATTCCTGCTTATTCTTTTCAATTTTTCACAGGTTATTGCATTTTGGTCTTCCAATACCACAAATTTAAATATCCTCTTTGCTTAATGTGTATTGAAGCAGACTAAAAATGTCTCCCTTCTGCCAGGTGCACTAAACTTTGATCTCTCAGGTCCAGAGTTGGTGCCTACTTTTCTCCACTTTTAATTAGTATAATTACTTATCTTCGTGCTTCACCAGTTACTGCTGGCAGAATCCAGAGAAGAGTGAAGCAGTATTGCTTCTATTACAACAAGTTAACAAAGGCAAGGACTGACATTTGTTTGAGACATTCTGAAATGGAACAGAACTCTAATTTTTGGTGTCTCCAATGCATTTTCCTCCTTAAATGCAATTCCCTTTAGCTGTGTGGTAGCACAGCATAGACTGTTCAGTATAGGAGGATTAAGGAGTCGTTAAACACCTCGGTACCCAGTTCTGGAGAGAACTCAGCTTAATTAGAATAAGGACCCAAGGCTTTCTAAGGTACAGTAACTTTCCCAGACTGTTTTATAGCATTGCAGTATTGCCTAGAATTTCAGCAGAGCTTCAGTCCTCTCCATAACAGCCTTTGCAGTTCAATACTCACAGCCAGCTTTTGACAGTGTGATCCTCAAGGACCATTGTTTCTTTACAATTCTGTAGAGCTCCTTGAGATCTCTTACTTGGATGCATAAAAATAACCATTAATATATCACAGCAGAATTAGACTCCCAAGACACATGCGTAAGCAAATTTGTAAAGAGCAGAAGATTAAGATTTGTGGGGAGTTTTACATATTTTTCCTTAAAAGAGAAATCACATTTCTAACAATCCACATTCAAAATAGCAAATAAGGTGTTACAAAAATTATTAATATATATTCCATTCATATTCTCTAACTAAGCCCTTTCATTCAATTCCACTTGAAGAATGGAGAAAAAAACTTTTCTTGATTTAAGTCACAAAGGATTGAGCAGTGCTAGGACCACCTATGAGCAAAAGCAGAAAACCTACTACATCTTCCCCTAATCCACTGTGCCCAAAAGAATTAAAGGGCCATATCCTACTTCCCTCACAGACATTTTCTAAAGCTTGCTCTGCTTTACCTCCTCAACTATTTGATCAAAACTATTCACTCAAAAAAGGAAAGGATATTTGACTTCTAAAACCTCCTCTCTACAAATAGATGAACAAAGCCTCCAATGGCAAGAAGCAGCTCACCTCTCATTCCTGTCACTGTATTTGTATTTACATCCACTGAGAGCCAAAGAAATAAGGACCACAGTGATCTTGTAAACTTCTCGGGACATGTGCTAGAGAGGGAGTGAAATACATCAGAGATCTCCAAAAATACAGGATAAAAAAATTAGCTAATGCATAGCCTAAGTAGGAGAAAGTAACAACTTTTATGCAAATTTTGTCAAAAGTCCTCAGGCTGCATTTCCAAAAGTGGTTTAAAATGTTATCTGTGGATTTCTTTTTCCCTTCTCAGTAGTCAGCACTGATTGGCTGGGCTTTATATAGCACTGTGCATGCAAACTAGTTACAAAATTGTTATTAGCACTAGAAAATCACCTGCCGTTACACTGCATACTGTGGATGCAAATTTAGCATGCTCATAAATGGAAAGCTTGAGAGCAGTACAGAATGTCCCTGCAGCTACAGCCTGGAATATTAATCATTTTGAAATATATTTAGACTGGATGAGCTGGGATTAATAATGTCACAGAAATAATAGATCACTCTTCTTTAGATAATAGATCCAGGTTTTACTTTATCACTGTTTTATAGCTGTGTGGTGGCCCATGTGAAACAAATGGGAGGTTCTGAAGTTCTGTAGTGAACAGCTTTGCCCACGTTTCAAGATCTATCATGCCAAGCAGTATTTGTGGTCTCAGATGAAAGGTGAAAGCCTGAGTGGACAAAAGTAGTCCAGAGTGGGATATTCAAATGCTAGCTCAGGGCATCAGCTCAGAGCCAGAAGGTCCCTCTCTTCCCCCTACCCATGTCAGGTATGGAGAGCTCCTCACCAACTAACCCAGAGCTATTCTTCCTCCTCACCCCAGCACTGCCAAATTTTCCACTGAACATCAACATGGCTTCAGCAGAAAAGGCAAAGAGGAAGAGTACTTCCAGAATCCAGTGGTTACAGTGCTCTTCTGAGAAAAGGAGGTACAAACATAAACCATTTCTTTGCATGCAAAGAGCAATCTGCTAAGTCAGGTTTCCTGACATGGACAGTCCGTGCATTAGATCATAGGGTTCATGCCTTCTCCCTCAACTGGAAAGTGAGGTCACATTCTAAGAGAAGATCTAAGGTACTGGGTGGTACAAAACACAATGTAGCACTACAGCTATTCTAGCTCCTATGAGTCAACCTGAACTACAGCATTCTGGTCACAAAAGGTTGAAATCCAGCTCCATCATCATCTCCCATATTTTAGCTGCATGCTTCTCACATACTCTGGCTCTAATACTTGATTATCCCACAGCAAGCCAGTGCAACTCATTAAACAAAATGCTATTTAGTAAGGCTGAAACTAGAGTCTATTATTATAGCTGAGTTTTATTTCTGTGTGGTTAGCAAGCAAAATAATAGGGTCTCACTAATAGGACTAGAAGATTACCAGAAATGGCAGAAGAGAAACAGAAGATTCATTTTGGACTAATAGAGTAGCTTAGTAATCTCATTAAACTTTGCCATAAGTCTTTTTGTGGGTGTGATTCCAAGACTAAAGACATCCTGCCTCTGAGTGTCTATCTAGGGTTAGGCAGCTCTCTAAGCAGAGTGCTTATACTTCATAGTCCTCCCTTCAGGTGCTTAACTCAGAATTCCTGAATCTCCTGCAGGCACTAAGCTATGCATTTTAACAGTAGCTTTGACATACCTGAGACTCAAATCTCTACAGGCAGTAACATGGATGCCTCCCATTGTTTTCAATTAAGAAGCCAGGAGCTTAAATACCTCTGAAAATTTGATCCTGCAAGTCCTCTTTTTGTAGCCTCAGCCCTTCAGGTTTTAGATCTTATGCCAGGAACCATAACTTTTTATTACAAAAGACTTACATTCAGTCCTTAGTGATGGCATAAATACAAGATTTCAATTTCTGAGAGGTGGTTTTGAAATGAGATAAATATGCCACAGTTCCTATGCAGCATGGTTTCCAACTTATTTTACTGCTGACTATCAGCCTAAAATGAGATTTTATACAACCCAACCTAAAAATGGGAGTTTATCATAGAACTGCTGATAGACTCTTTGTAATGTGTTTTATGCTAATTTTTAAAGTCCTTACTTGCAGTCTAATTTAAAAAACAAAGCAGAGAAGAATGAAACATAACCACTAATTCAGTCTTTTCACTGTGGGTACATCTAAGGGTATGTCCACATATATACACTACCTGAGGGTAATTCACCTTTTAGTGGCTAGTAAAAAAACCTACTATCTTCATAAAAAAAAATTTTCCTCAAGGAATTTGACAGAAGTTGAACTCTTCTGTTAATGAGATTTTAATGAGCTACCCAGTGAAGATGAGGGAATTACACAAGGATTTTTTTCTCCTTTACAACTACAGTTGAACCACAATAGACTAAATACATCACTACATTTACAACTGCTGATAGTCACGGTTTCGTAGTATGACAAGATTTGACCTAATACTTTGCAATTCTATACCACTAGTTACAAAAAACACCTTTGTGCTTTCCTCTCAACAGCAAAAACTTTGTTACTCCAAACACTGAAAGTCAACCAAGTGGATGCAACTTCCTGATGTAATGTTGGCAAAACAACCTCTTCACAAAAAAATGTCAAAAAGCACAGCTTTGTTTAACTTTGCATTTAGTTACAACACTTCAGCCTTATGTCACAGAAATCAAATGGAATTTGCTCCTTACCTCTTTCTACCTCTGCCATCCCAAACTATCAGCATATTTTATTGATTTGCCCTTCTCCAAAGCTGGACAATGGTAGGGTCAGAACACTCAGATGCAGAGATCAGAGACAGCAAGAAGAATCCTCTTTCTTCCATGGTTCAGTCAATGTGCCTTTTTACAAAGACTATGGTGATACAGATTTCAGTTCAGAATTTTTTGTTTTAATATGAACTGACAAGGATTTCAGGATTGTGAGGGAGGATGCAAGAAAGACGAAGAAAATTCTTTCCAACACCAGCATTGCAACCCCTTGCATTCATTCTCTTCGTACTGCAGGAATAGGACACTGGAGCTTCCTGCTCTCTGCCAGATACACCAGGAAAATATTTCACCCCAGCTAAGGTCTTTGACCTTAAGACAGGGATCAAGTAGCAGCCTGAAAAACATGAAAAAATCAGATTTGATGCAATAGTGGGTTCTTTCTGTAAAAGCTAGGCTTGAATCATGCAACCTCAACTTTATCAATCATATAACCATAACTTTATCAGATGGCACAAAGCACAAGATTTGTTAACTCTGCTGCCAATGTTACTGTGCTGCATTTGACTCAGAAATATCAAAAGCTCTGTTAATGTCCCTAAAATCTTCCTGTAATGAAACGTAAGTAGTACTGAACATCTCTGTCTTCCCTCTTTACTCATGACTTTTCATAAAGCTCATTTTTCTTAGCTATATAGTTTATGAAAATGATCAGGCTACTGAAAATGGTAATAAGCAGTAATGAAAATCCTAGTTTTAAGAGAATTTTTAGGCAGCTACGCACTATTATTCAGCTCTGCAAAATTTACACACTGGAAATATTTTCATTTTAAAAGATTTTGTCACACTGATTATGTTGATACATTTGCATTATTAAATATTTTCAAAAAGCAAATCTGGATATAAGTAAAAAGGCAGGTATACTAGCTTATTTCTGGGTATTGAGAAATATATGATTCTGAAAATAGGTATTTTACTTGTTTTTTATTGCATGACCAGCTGGTATCAGCCAAGTACCAACTGAACATCATAAGTATTTATATAAATAAGTACAGATGTAAAAAAAGTGTTATGATACATGTTTCAGAAATAATTGCAACTGAAAAAACACGAAGAGTGGGAAGGCATCCAGCATATGCTGAAATATGAGGAGTAAGACAGAAAATGCATTCTACAAAAACATCATTTTAAAGAAAAAGCAAAAAAAAATACAATCTCTTCTTCACTTTACTGCTAGCTCACCTATTTCACATGAGTTTATCGTGAGCTAGCATGACTTCTCATTCAAGTCTTTCATGTAGCAAGACACTACCACATCTGTAAAAAAGGTCAATCTGCCAGTTAAGAATATGATTTGAAGCTGAGTAGACCTCCATATATCATTGATATTGATGTCTGTAGTATCCCTGATGTTAAGGAGAAGAAAAATTCCGCTTTGTTAAACTCTTCAGAAAAATGAACCAGGCTTCACTTCCACAAAGTGTCTAAGGCACATACTGGAATGGATTGTCAGTGAGACTTAAACTTTGCAGAATAAGGATGATGAATTCAACAAAGCTTAAGAGTGTTGGAAGGGCTGTCCATAAGAATAGAAAATCTGAAGTCAATGTAATATAATTTAGCAGTTCTTTCTGTCCCCCAGTAAATTTACACTGTAGTGAAAGAGATAGTAGATCAACAGAGCCAATACTTTTTTGGTACCACCTTCTGCCTATCTCAAAGAAAAAAGATCAACCAATGCTATTTGTCACTTTCCATTCTACTTTCTAGATCTAAAACAGCAAAAAAAGGACTGAGAGCTGAGGATAGTCTAATCTCAGAAATTATCCATAATACTCAAGATCTAGATTTTTTTTAATGTTGACTTGAAATCATTATCAGTATTTTGGATATCTACTTGTGTATAAACTCCTTCAGATGTTTATTCTTCACCAAGCAGGTCTCCTTACCATAGTATCCTTGACTTTTCCAGTAGCATGCCAAGTGCTGTCATTAGCATTCCTCTTCCCCAGCTCATTCCCTCCATACCCTCTCCCTCAAGAAGGAAGATGGGAGTGTGCAGGAATGGGCTACTGTGCGTATTCCCATGGGCTGCAAGATGCACAATTACAAATAATTCTTACTCTACACTTATCACATACCTTTAAAAAAGGGGGGAGGGGAAATCCCAACACTCAGTTGCAGTATGAGAAGAAATAATATTTTATTATATTTAAAAATCAAGGGAGAAGGAGAAAACAACTTTTCTTTAATCTAAGCTATTTTAGACAGGTACATAGTTTTACATACTTTTAGTCTCAGATCCTCTAATCTCCTGCCATAGCATTTTTTAAAAATAAATGAATAACAGTTACCACAGAAGTAAGAGAACTCCACATACTACTTACACACGTAATTTGTGAGGAAATTGAATTGCTGTGATCAGTGACAGGGACCAACAAATACACAATATGGTATTTGCTCAAAACAAATATAAAAGTAAAAGCCAAAATGAAGCAAAAGTAACATTTCTCTTTGAACTGATGGTTTCTTTGTTTTAATTAGAAAGTAGCAGGCAGGCACAGCAGAAGCTGACTACCTCAAAGAGAGCAGAAAGGACTTCAGATCTCTTCAGAGAATATTTACGATTTCTTATCAGATCATGGAACAAGCACAAAGGAGTAACAGTAGCCCCCTTCAGTCTGAATAAAATCCAGCTCAGTGAGAGTATTGAAACTATTTAAATATCCTGTTTTAATAATCTCTTACAACAAAAGCAACAAAGAAGGTTTAGCTTCTAATTTTTTCTAGGTATCTTAATATATAACTTTCAGGGAAGTCTAGAAATAAGGCAAGTGTTATTTCCTTCATTTTACTGAAGGCTACAGCACAGAGAGCAGCAATGTGTTACCCAAGGTCAGGAGGGTCAGCAGCAGAGCTGGAACAGCAGTGCACTGCTGAGAGCAACATTCAGTGATCCCCTCATCCAGAAAGCAATCAGACAACACAGGCACCACTGCCCCTTGAGAACCTGTTTGCCCTGAAAACCTATCCACACCTCTGAAAACACTCTTAATCATGCAGTGAGGAATCAGAACCTAACAACACTTCTAAAGTTCTTATCATGAGCCCCCAAGTAAAAAAAAAATCCAATAAACCACTATCACTGCCTCTCCATTTTACCATTATACTTATCTACAGGTGCAGCCTCTTCACCATTCTCTCATTTGGTGTATATAGAATCATAGAATCACTTGTGTTGGAAGGGACCTCTGGAGGTCATCTAGTCCAACCCCCCTGCAGTGGGCATGGACACCCCCATCTAGATCAGGTTGCTCAGAGTCCTGTCAAGCCTCACCTTGAAAGCCTCCAGGGATGGGGCCTCAACCACCTCCCTGGGCAACCTGTTCCAGTATTCCACCACCCTTGAAAACCCAAGCATGAAAATAATTTTTCCTAAAGCACATAGAATCAGCCCCTATTGATGACACTGTTCACAGTGTTTGGTTTCTCCACTCCCACACACATTACAGATAGCCAAAAATGGCATAGGGACTCTGTTGGGTATGATTTATTGCCTTGATTTATTGAACTGAGCAATGACAGGGCCCCTGCTTGACAAGTTTTCGTTTCTTCATGGCAAGTAATTAGCCCTCATATTGCCAAAGGGCTCTTCAGCTGCCCTGTCAATGCTGTTCCAACCTAAGGAAAATACACTGTCTTATCATAGCAAGACATTTACATTATTCACATACTGCTTTCCAGTGGCCTCTCATTAGCTCCAGTCTGCTTAACTTTGCTGGTTTATTTGCTGCAACAGAACAGAAAAATATGATGCTCAAGGAGGAAGGGAATTATTTAGCTGAAATCTTGCTTTGCTTTGGGTTAAAACAAGGTCTTCTGATGCCCCCATGCCACTAATTTTAAAGAGAGTGTAAAGAGAACACACATTTTTGGCTATATATTTACTCTTTAACCTTTGCAGAGCTGCATCTTGTCATTAAACACAGCCCCAAATAACAGGCTGTGTTGTAAACCTCACCTCATCACAGTCATAATCTCTCTCCTACCTCTTCCTCCTGACAGTAGTTTACAGCTATCTGATCCTGATACCAAACTCATCTCCTGCCAAGCTGCTAGCACTTTAGCCAGCAAATAAAAATCTATAACCATATCCCTGCCTGTTCCATAACTACCTGGGGAGAGGATAACTGTCAGAGGTTCAACAACCTTGCTAGCTCCTTCAAGCTAGGACCAAACCAAACCCTGCAGGCAGACAGTCCAGCTGAGATGGTAGAGGATCTGTGAGGTCATGCCTCATCATCAGCCTGCTACTCTTTTGTCCTATTTTAGCTTTCAGGATGAACAATTCCCTGATGTAGAAGCACTGTCCAGAAGAGCAAAACCCAAAATGCACATGGCCTTCTGTCTGCCCGTGTTTGTTTTTACTGATACTACCTTTGATACTATCACCAAATCTTCCTTTCAATTTGCAAAACACCTAGAACATTTTCTACAGCACACCTGAAAAATATGAAATACTCAATTATTGCTTGGGAGTAACAAAAACCAAGCTGTCCTACAACCATGTATTACAACAGGAAAAAAAGCATTGATTAAATTCATGCTATACTATGTAAGTATTACTATTCCAACTGTAAGCAACTAGATACTTCATCTTGAGCCTGCTTTTCAAGGCAATACTGATGCCTTTGGAGGGTCATTAGTCATAGTTCCTTGCTTATTTCAGAAGTTTCCCCGTGTAAGTGCTACTATGCATATAGGCACCTTGGAAAATGTGTCAGAAAGATATCAAGCTTCTAATGTTAAGGCCAAAGGCTGCAGATAAATAAGGTTGTGGTGACCCAAGGGAACACGCTGTATTTCTTCTAATTGCATTTTCATTTCCAATGTGGAAGTTCAGCAACAAAAGCCTGCTGAAATTTTAGGGAAGAGAAAGGGAAAAGGGCAAGAACAGAAAAGTAATCACTTTCTGTGGGCCTTTTTCAAGTCTCCTAAAGCTCTAAAGGAGATTGAGTGCCAAAGTCTTCAAAAGGAGCAAAAGTAGGTCCTGCTTTTCCACCTCAGGCAGTGATCAGGTAAAGAGAAATATGCTAAATTTGCTTAATACTTAAACCCTAAATACAAAAATTGAAAAAGTAAAAGCTGAGTTATGGGAAAAATAAAGTACATTTGTAAGGATTTTAATGATAGAAGGAAAATTGCCTTCTCTGCTTCCCTTTGACTAACTTATTGTCAATTTCATTTAAATCTTGTTGTGGGTCATGTAAGCTTCTGTAACATTCCTTTAAGCAATAAGGAGCTTTCTTGTAGGCTGAGGACTGTAGGGCAGATAAAAAAAAGCTTGTGGGGTATTTGCAATCTCATTAAGCCCTTTTTGTCTCTCGATTCTGCTTTTCCTTACAAGGCTTTATGTTTCGGCCAATTCTGGCAGTCTCATCCCTCCAACTCTTTTTTTATTGGTGGCATTTTGGTTTCCTTTCTATTTCCTTTACTATTTCATGTTATACTTCATTACCTACCCCTTTGGTCACATCTTTCTCAGCTCCCTGTGGTGAGAAGTTTGTCATTCCCTGTCACATTTAGCCTATCCCCAGTCAATGCTGGCATTTTTCTTCTTCATGTACATTCTACTGTACAACTCAAAACCAGAGCTTCTTTGCAACAATCCTGAATGCAGCTTCCACATAGCACTTTTGAGTAGTGCTTAACTGTGAAGAAGTATCCTCAGTGAAGACATTTCATATACAGACAACTGATCTCTAAAAAGCTGTTTGTGCTCAGTCTGGCCCAAGAACTTGTGAAGGGAGGGTGAAAAGCAATGTATCAGAGACTTCAGTTGTGAATATTGTTCAGTAACTCAGACTAAAGGTCCGATTTGCAAGGGTTTCAACTGGGCTTAAATACAACAGTGGTGCAGGAGATGAGCACTCACTATGATTAGATTTTGACAGGCTGAAAAAAGGAAAAGAAAAGGCTGCTGAATTGAGTCATGAGCACAGAATGGGAAGATAAACTAGATACACTTCAGGGACTGAACCAAAAATATGGAGTACTGATTCTCAGAAAGGCTGAATTGCAGGTAATCAGCACCACTTAACACCTTCTTCCTGCAAGGTGCCCACAAATATGGATCCTTTCTGACTGTTCGGCTATTGTGAATTACCATCTGTGTACATCAGAGATGGTTAAAGGTACACTTTACTCAAGCAAAACATATTCCTCCATGGCATTCTTAACTATAATTCTATTTTCAGTGTATTACAGCCCTTTGTACAACATATGTGAGTAATAAATATAAGTAATGTAGAGATTCTGTTCGCAGCAATAAAGCAAATACTTAATCCCCTTCTTAAATCATGCAAGGCTTATACTGAGCCAGTTGTTATTACAGCATTGCCAAGTAACCAAACTTTCTGCTCTTCCCTAATTTTCTAGGTTTTGCAGGTTTCCTCCCCTTTATATTATAGTATTGAAACTGATTCAGTTGTGCACTTAAAACCACAGTTGAGAAAAAGCAGAAAATACCTCAACATTTTGATCTGTTTTAATAATCCTTTTTGACATTTTCCTTCTTTTTCTGTTTAAAACTCTGTGAAAAGCATTACTTAACACAAACAGCAAGTGAAGAAAAAAATAAAAACATGATCCAATGGCTTAGGTGTTACTGAGATGAACGCCTCTCTAAACTATGCATTCCACTGAAGGATTCTCCCAAAATGCAATACAAGGGATTTTTGTCTTATCAAATGCCTAGCACTCCTGTGATCTCACACACAGACACATAGCCCAAGAACTCTGAAAGGTAGAACAAAACCACAGACTGGTATATCATAAGAGCTTCAAGATGGTGTTTGGATTAATTTCTAATAAATGGACTGTTCTCATCACTTTGTCACATACAGATTGGATGTCCAGCATGTAAGTTTCCATCATACAAAAAGAGATAGGACTATAACTGCAAACTATCATATATCCAGAACACCAACCAAAAAAGCTAATGGAAAACTCACTTCTATAGGAGTAACTCCCTTATCCTCTTTATGGACCCATAGCAGAAACTGTATTAGAGGAGCAAAAATGATGGAAGTGACTCTTGTTGTAGCACTGATGCAACTACAAGGTTAAGAAAGAATAGGGATAACATATTTTTCCTTCAATATATTTGTCTAATTATGTAAATTTCATCAGAAAAGAAAAACAGAAGATGAGTATGCTTCTCACCAGTGTTTGGGTCACAAGACAAGACCAGAAACAAGATACATTAATAATACAACACTGGTTGAGATTAATAAAATTTCAAAAGGATGATCCAATCTCACTTGCATCTTCTCGTAAGAGTCCCTTGTGTATTCAAGGGACCTTATTATCTCAGTAGAAATTAAAACTAGGAGATATTATACAATTTATTGAAATAAGTCATAATTACTATGATATTATCTGTTGATTCTGCTTATCTGCAATACTGAAATGAAGAAACAAAAAAGGTAATTTTCATTAGATATTTCTTCACTGTAATATTCTAATCTGTACTCATTTATTAACAAATGCAAGACAATCACATATATCCAACTGTTCCCATGTACCTTCACAGTCACCTGCTTTTTGCAGGTTATTTTAACAACGTGTCACATCAAAAATGTCACTGCTCTGAAGTGACAGCATGGAAAGAGAAAGTAACACTAGAACTAAAAAACAAACAGGACCCATAAAGATATGTCAACTTACTGTTCAAAAAACCAATTTTGGATTTTCTTCTCTTACCAATGGCTTCACCTGTTATCTTTGGTGAGCCATTTTAAGAAAACTGAAGAAAGAATTTGGTTCCAAAGCCCTACCTAATTTTCATTTTAGCAATGCATATCCAAACTGCAGTCCTCGGAGTCATAACTCAGGTGCCATTCCACACATACCTAAACTTTTCACATCAAAATGCTTTTTACCAAAGATAAACAACCTATTTAAAATATCATTTCCTGGGAGTGTTCAGAAGCAAGCTACTTCAGCTTACCCTGCTCTAAATCACAGAGTTTTTGCACAGGTACATGTAAATAGTATATATAATCAAGGAAAAGAGGAAATTTACAGACAAAGAGGCTTGCAAATTGGAAATGAAACTTAAACTACTTTAATTGAAATAGCAACAAGAAAATGAAGACCACACACACACACACACACACACACACACACACACACACACACACACACACACACAAAACCAATGCCAGAACCAAACCCACCTTGATTGTAACTGCGTCACCACTAACACAGTAGCAGGAGGACTTCAGTAGCAGCTGGGACTCAACTCAGGCTCAGGAGGCTGGATCCTGGAACTCAGCAACTCTTGAATTAAGATGGAAGGCAGAATAGGTAGAGTCTTGTAGGAACAGAGCTGGGCTGCTGATCTTCACAGGGCTCAAGTACTCAAACTTCTCATAGGTAAAGACCCAGACCTCTCCTTATATATACTAGCTGTTAAATAGCTGTTAATTAGCTGCTAATTAGCTCAGTTAAGCTCTGCAGCGTTGAACGTCCTGCTTTGCAGCAGCTACTGAGCTTTTTGGGCTGGAAGTTAGTTTAAAGAAAACAGAAGTTTTATATCAACNGAAGAGCAGATACAAGAACTCCCTGAAACAATATCTCAGCCTTGGACATATTGATCACCTTAACTGGTCTACTCTAGCCTCCAATCGGGAGGTCTGGAGACACACTATTTTTAATGCCACGGATGTTTTTGAAAGGGCACGCAGGATGACTCTTGAGGAGAAAAGACAGCGTAGAAAGAATCGTGTCTTGCAGGTTATACCTCCTGGGGAATCCTTCTGCTGTGCCTTTTGCAACCACTCTTGTCTGTCCCGCATTGGCCTTTTCAGCCATCAGCACGCTTGTAAAAAGCGCTGATGAAAAGCATGTATGGAGCCCTCCTTGGATCTTCGTTCGCGAAGCCTAGCCATGATGATGATGATGGACTGAATTTGATGTATATGGCATGAAATACCTTATTTTGACTCAAATTTGGACAGCAATATAACATAAATTTGCATCTGCAGCAAACAGTGATTTTCTTCTTCCATCACAGATCCCCCAGTAACTTGCACTGTAAGAGGTATTGTCTCTTCAGACATCGGAGATGTCAGTGGAGGTATGAATTCATAGTTCATGGCTCACCTGTCTAACTAGCTAGCTACTGGCTAAATAGAGGACACCTTATCCAACTGGAACTTGAAGGACCCCTGGTCAGTCCTTTGAGCACTATTCTGGGAATAAACTTGTGATCCTCAAGCAGAAGGAGCTGTCTCCCCATTGACCTCTGGCATCTTCTATAGCTCATCTCCACCATTGTTTTTCTTGGGAAATAAAGACACGTCCTGTCTATTTGTCCTGTGTGCTTCCCTTTCCACCTGCTGAGCTCTGCAAGGAAATGTCTGGCTTCCTCCACACTTCTGGTGGAGACAATAGATGGCCTGCTTTAGTTTAGGTCATAGCAGTAATTTTAAAGCCACTGCAACTCAATGGCAAAGCCAAGCTCAACTGAGCATAGCAGTATATACACCTCGATAGGCCAACGTTTCTCAGGACATATAAACTGAATACATACAGGTTCATGTGACTCTAAAACTTACAGAAATGTGTTGATTACCTTAAACTGTTAGTGCAAAACTAAACTAGGCTGTATAGCACAGGTAATACAAACATCTGAAAACATCTTGAAATATTTTTAATATCTTATTAAAGAAAATGAGTTTAAGAAGCAAAACATGAGCGCATCCATGTGGGGAAAAATGAGGCATTGGGAACTGTATTACTTTACTAAAGGGGTTCCTACGCAACAAGATGCTGCATGGGTGAAGGAGGAAACTGTTGTTGCTTTATTACCACACTTCATGAAGACATACATAGCTTTAGTGATTTCAGTAGTTACAACACAGCTTAGGATGGTGGGGCAAACAATGTTAGAAATACAAAAGCAAAGGGTCCAGCAACAAGGGCCACAAGGTCCAATCTTTGTTCAGCTACAGCTGTCCTTTCTTAGAATCATAGAACAGTTACAGCTGGAAGAGACCTTAGAGATCATCGAGTCCAGCCTTTGTCCTAGCCCTATCAACTTGCTAAATGATGCCACCCAATGCAACATCTACCTGTCTCTTAAACACCTCCAGGGATGGTGACTCAACCACCTCCCTGGGCAGCCTGTTCCAATGGCTGACAACCCTTTCAGGAAAGAAATTCCTCCTAATGTCTAGCCTGAACCTCCCCTGGTGCAATTTCCATCCATTTCCTCTTGTACTATCACTCTCCACTAGGGTGAACAGACCAATCCCTGCCTCTCTACAACCTCCCTTCAGGTAGTTATAGAGAGTGATGAGGTCTCCCCTCAACCTTCTCTTTTTCAGGCTAAACAGGCCTATATCCCTCAGTCTTTTCTCCAGTCTTTTAACTGGACTGCAAGGTGTATGCAAATTATGGACAAACAGGAGAAGAATGTGTATATAGGCATCTAACATGGGAGACCTTAGCCTTCAAGACTGTCTTCATGGACAAACGTTCAAAGGGTGGAATATGAAGAGTCTCACAGAACCGTTAAGGTTGGAAGAGATCTCTAACGTCATCAAGTCCAACCATACTTACCACTAACATACAACTAAACCATGTTCCTAAGTAGAACATCTATACATTTCTTAAACATCTCCAGGGACAGCGACTCCACCACCTCCCTGGGCAGCCTGTTCCAATGCCTAAAAACCCTTTCAGTGAAGAAATTCCTCCTTGTATCAAATCTAAACCTCCCTTGCTGCAACTTGAGGCCATTTCCTCATATCCTCTCACTGTTAACCTGGGAGAAGAGACCTACCCCCATCTCACTACAATCTCCTTTCAGGTAGTTATAGAGAGCAATAAGGTCTCCCCTGAGTCTCCTCTTCTCTAGTTCCCTCAGCCACTCCTCATAAGACTTATTCTCCAGACCCCTCACTAGACTTGCTGCTCTCACTAATATAGTAATAGCAGTATTAAGAACACAAAAAACTGAAATAGTGTAGGAGGAGAAGGAAGAATAGAGAAGGAAGAACATAGATTTTAATTCATGCCTGATCTGAAACAGCAGGAATCCCATCTGAAAAGTTTAACTCCTGGTGAAGAAAAAAAAAAAAAAAAAAAAAAGAAGCCATAACCAACTTTATATAGAAGTTTGAAAAGAAGGAAGTGAAAATGAAATGACAGTTTCACCTTCAGATAAAAGTTACTTAGGGCAAAAGAAAGTACAGAATGTAAAAGGGTATTTTCTTTAAAAAAATACTTTACATGTTTCAATTCTTGTATTTCCCTTGGGGTTTGCATATTTCAGTCACATAGTTATCCAATTAAAATGAAAACTCTGTGTTATCCTTTAGGTGAGGACAGCTGCCAGCTGCTAAGTTTTATAAAGTCTTTAATCTTGTCCATAAATATTTAACAAGAATTGGTTGGTACACAAGCCAAAGTAAAGTAAAAAATCAAAGGCATGAGCTCTGCAGTAACCTCTGTATTGTCTGAATGGAGATGAACTACTTGAACAAAATTATGACTTTTCTCTTTTTATGTTAAAATTATTATTAAAATGCATTCAGGCAATTTTTCTGATCATTTTCCCATTTTCTCCTCTTTATGTAATGTATAGAAAAGAAGCACAGAAGTAAAGAGATTTCAAAACTGACATAAATCTCTCTTTTCCAAACTGAGTTTACAGCATAGCAAAGTACTAATCTTTGCCATTTTATCCTATATGTTTTCTGTGTTAATCAGCTGTTTTTCAAGCACAGCCTTTAATAAACAGTAACCTCTTTTCATTATAAATTGGAAATACAGAGACTTTGTGTTCAATATCTGCAGGCACAAATACACTCACAGGTGTAACGAGACTACAGATGTAGCCCACAGCATCAGGTCTTTGCAACATAAGCCCTAGCACACCCACTGCATGTGGCACATCATCCCATGGCAGCAGCATTGCACATGGCCTTCCCATTTAGAGTGGCATCAGTTTGATGACTAAACTGGCAGCCTAAATCATACCCAAAAGCAAGGAGGAGTCTTGTAATCTGCTATTGTTTCCACAGACTACATGCACAGGAGCGTACCTGGTAAGAGGCAGCCTTCAAAGACAGGTCTGAGGATATCACTGATGCAACAGCCTACATCAAGTCAGGGGAAAATGGCAGCTTTTGCCTGGACACAGGGTATTCTAACAGGTGCTGAACTGAGGGACTCATAGACTTATATCTCTAAGGCTATCTGCAGTTACAGCCTTCCACAACCCCACTTTTGCAGAAAGAACAGGAATAGTCCTATTGTCTGTAAGGAAATGATAATCTCTCCCCAAGTCCCAGGCCTTCAGTCACAATGTTATGTCTGCAAAGAATCAGGAACAGGAGACATGGCTGTGCCTTGCACTAAGTAGAGTTACAGGACATTCAGTAGCAGCATTACAGCATCATCATCTCTTAGGCTCAAGAGAATAAGCTCAATGACAAGCTCCACATATGGCCCTTCCATGATTGCTACCTGTTTTTTTCATGCCTCTGCTAAGCACCAAGCCTGATCTCCATGACCTAGACTATCAGCTCTTCAGGATCCTATACCCATAGGACTAGGAAGTCCAAACACCATAAGGAAGCATGAAACAGCAACTTCAAGGCCTCCATATCAGCCATGGACAATCCATGTCCAAGACAGAATGGCAGCTGCTGGCTCACACTTCTAGATCTCTTTTTCAATATGAAAATAGAACAACATATTTTGGTGCCTAAGGGGGTTTAGCCTGGTTTCACCTTCACTACAATGAATTACCTTTGTTTAATTTTTGTTTGGGTTAGACATATACTGCTAAGTATGGTCAAACTGGGCTAAAGCCCTTTAGCACAGCCCCAAAAAAATGAGACCAATTTCTTGCTCAGTTGATTGCCAGGCCTGTAGAAACCCAGAGCTGAGAGACAGCACACTGAGCAGTCTTAGTCTAATAAACAGATACACAATGGCAAGAACTGCTCTTAATCCTATCAGTTTGACATTAGCTCTTTAAACATCATACTACTTCAATGGGCAGAAAAATGCAAGCACAAGCTCTCAAGCACATAATATCCAAGAAAAGGATCAGCCAGGTGACCTAAGGATCATGGAATCACAGAATGGTTTGGAATGGAAGGAGTTGTCTTTGTGGCAAAAATGGCAATCTTTGTCAGCTGAACCATCTCAGGTGAGTTAGAGAGATGCATTAAAATTGACTGGTTTTTACTAAAGCAGCTACAGCAAAAACTAGCCAAAAAATTAATAGTTTTAATTTCCAGAAAGATTATATCACTTATAACAACAGAAAACAACTGTCAAGATGTCAACCTTGATGTAAACAGACTGTACTCAGTAAACTAAAGCTGTGTGTGCTAAGATTCATTATAAGACACTCCCCACCACAATGGAGCAAAGCACATGCTAGAGCTTAATCTTTCTGCTTTCTGAATCAATAGAAATATTCTTCTCAATTTAATAGGATGGTAAGAAAACACTAGAATCAGCTTCACAGAAGTGGCAGAGTGAATTGTGAGGGATGCCGAAGATGAAATCAGATTAAATGGGTTATTGCCAGGACCTCTGTGAGTGACAAACACTTTTCAGAACTTTGCATTTTCAGTTTTAATCTGAAACTTGGAAATACAGGAATCTGACTTTTCAAAGGAAGATCTTTGGCAATGTTAAGCAGGCATGTTGGGGAAAGAGAGACAAAAGAAAAGGGTTCTTGTGAGATCTCTGGAAGTTAAAACTTTTCCGTATTCAAAATCACTAGTCATTAATGAAAAATACAACTCATACTCCCAGCTCTGTCACTAGTGAGTCAAGTAAACTTGGAAAAAAACTATGGTCAGAAGTACAAGGGAATGCAATTCTCTCTGAAGTTAATAAAAGCTGCAAAGACAAAGCACACTGGAAAAAGTCAAGTCATTAAAAGGCCTGCACCAAAATTTCATATATTTAAATGTAATTCTGAGGCAGTATTGATTCATCTTTTACTTCTTTGAGTAATCAGAATAAGGCTTTCAAATGCATTCATTTAAAAAAGAAAATGCTTTAAATTCCTCTGAAGACAAGTACAAACCTAAAGGCACATCCCACTCAATCTGTGATTAAGATGCTATTTGAACTTTGGATCCAGACTTAAGAGGTATTAGTCCAGAGTTCTGTTAGCCCTGACAGATTTGAGCACAGTCCTTTGCAGGTCTGTGAATAATTGAACAAAGGAATTCACTGCTGTGGTCAAGGTGAGTAGAACTTGATAAATATTTTCATGGAAGAATTCATCCTCATGAGAAAATTTTATAGCACAGATTCATCTCTGACATGTATTAATTATAGATGAGAGAGCTCAATGCAAAGATAAGCTAGAGAGGACAGGTACTATGTAAGCCTCAGAAAATCTGCACTTAGCCTAGTGAGCATACCCACTTTTGTCAAATAAGAGCTCCTCAGGCTCACAAGCCCTTAGGGCAGAGCTAATTAAAGTTCAGAAAGAGTAGCAAGAAGTGATGAGCATGACAATTCCTCTGATGGAGGAAACAATCGAGGCTAAACCAATGGGAGCTTGTGAATAATCCCCCAGAGGTGAGACGTGTCAAATCTAGGGAAGGCCATATGAAAATGTGATACCTGGGTGAGAAGAGCTGGGGTAAGTGGTAGGTAGTTCCATATTTTTCAATGGGAGGCAGAGGAAAGCACTAAATGACATTTTTTTATTTATTTTTTTTACTCAATACAGACTTAGCTGTCCTTCAACAAAATTACAAGCAGTTTGCATGATAAAGCGCAGGGTGGCTAACTGAGTCCAACATTTGGACTAAACCTCTATGTTCAAAAGCTTAGTCTTTCAGCCAGAAATAGATCTACTGAGTAATATAATTCTATTGGTTGAAGCTATGTGTCCTGGCAGAAATGATATGAGCAGGTGAAAAGACAGGTAATTCTACTGTACAGACTATCAGGGATACATAGTTGCTATGTGGCCCATGACTGCTGTGGGACAGGGAGGAGAAGAGGAGCACTTCACATCACATCACATGTCCAAAGTAGTAAATTGTACAGGGGAACAAAATCAGACTGGCAGAAAAGAAATTAGTATCTTCCTTATGTGCGTCTAGACAGTAATGCGTCATCAAGAAGCTTTGGTGAGAGGCATAAAAAACATCATTCTCCAATTCTGGATCTCCTCTGTGGACAGCACACACTAAGATAAAGCACAAGACATACAAACAATTTGAACTGCAGGATATACTGCAGTTCTATTTTTATCTGATGCTACATCAGAAAATATTGCTATTAAGCTAGTAGAAACTTCTACGGCAACACCAACTGCTTTTAACTGATTCTATTACTGTAACTGATTCCTTCAGCAAATAGCCAGCAATAGCCTCTATTTTCTAGGTTACTTCCCCACAACAGTAATCGAATTCTTGTTAACAATTTGCAGTCAAGGAGGAAATCTGAACAAACTAATGTCTGATAAAGCATCTCTGTTCACATCTGTGCAATCTGAAGTAGTTCTGAGGGAGAGACACATTAAACCTTGAAATTCTTCCATTTATTATCCTCATGCCAATGAGAAAATGGAACATTTTAATTGAGTTTTGAGTGTTTGTAAACTGCTGACCTAGAAGGAAAGCCCTGCAAATCATTTGCCATAGATTTCTTGCAGGACTAGTGAGAAGCCTGACATGAAGCACAACAACTGACTGCCACAGCACTGGTGAGTGAGTAGTGCACACAGTTCAAACACTGTTTTTCCACAAGCCTCAGCCAGAGGTACATGTAGCTTTGATTCAGGAGCAACAAATGCATTTAGCACTACAGCATCACTCACACCATTTCAACTGTCCTTTAAAAGGAAGAAAAACCCCAGGAAAAAAGGGAAAAAAACCATATACAGGCCATCTGATTCATAGTGCTTGCCTCTCAGCAGGGCACAGAGATAGAAACTCAAGTTGCTTTAGCAACCATCTACCTGTTCTCTAATTTGGGGTAACTCTAAACAAGCTATCATAAAATGTGAGTACATAGGCTCATCTCATTCTGATAAGAAATGATTCAACAAAATTCGATTCACTAGAACACACACAGCACAGCACAACAAAATTAGACATTAGCCATTTATCTGTTCTAATGTTAACTGTCTGGAGGATATGATTTGGTTTTGATCCTAAGACTGGATTTCTGATAATGAATTATGCTACTAAGCTCAGACATGCTTACAGCTGCAGAAGAACTCACACGGCAATTACCTGTAAGAGAGTCTGGAGCAAGGAAGACTTACTGATTACAAACAGCCCTGCTAGCAGGTCAAGAGAGGTAACACTTCCCTTCTGTTTAACCCTGGTAAGACAGATACGGAGTCCTGTGTCCAGTTCTGGGTGCTCCAGGACAAGACTGATGTGCACTTAAGGGAGTGAGACCAGCAAAACATCACAAAGATTACTAAGGGCTTCCAGCATACAGGTAGAAGCTCACAAAACTAGGACTGTTCAGGCTGGACAATGGGAGGTTCAGGATGATCTCAATGTGTACTAATACCTGATAGGGGAAGTAAAGACAATGGAGTCAAACTCTTCTCAGCAGTGCCCAGCGGCCAAACAAGAG
Organism: Bucco capensis; assembly: GCA_013396975.1. Lineage (NCBI taxonomy): Eukaryota > Metazoa > Chordata > Aves > Piciformes > Bucconidae > Bucco > Bucco capensis. Next base: position 112,375 of record VWZO01017914.1, read on the forward strand.
GCAATGGGCACAAAATGAAACATTTTTTTCACTGAGTGGTTGTGCTCTGGAATGGGATTACCAAGGAGTTTATGTAGTGTCTATTCTTGAATATTCCAAATCTAAATGGGCAGGATGCTGACCAATCTACTCTATCTGACTCTGCTTCAGAAGTGGATTTGGACTAAATTATTTCCAGAGGTGCCTTTCACCTCAACTATTCTAGGATTATGTGAATTTAACATTTTGGTTAATTGCCTACATATCTTTCAGTGGGCTAACTCAAATTGTAAGATGTCTATTATTTCATCAAAAAATGTATGTATTCCACTAGGCAGGGCACACTTGATGCTGTGTTTGACATCTGCAGATAGGGAAATGGTTTTAAAGTATACTTTATATTGCAGTGGATTAGTGTGACTGCTCCTACTGTTTGGGTACCATTATTAGACAGAAGTATCTGAAAGAATGGATGCCATTGCTCTTGCCAAAGTTACCTGTCTATGAGCCCAGCCTCTCTGGTAAGACACAAAGAAATTTTAACTTATATTTTATATATTTTAAAGCTTTCATAATTCAAAGATACCAGTGCTTACACGTTATTGATTATAATTACAACTCCTAAGTCCTGGGACTCATTTCTCGGAGCCAAGGATCACCTTTTTCCCCCTCTAATTCATTTAGATTTTTTTATCAAAGAGCTGTTTCACCCACGTGCATCTGCTTGTAGTCAGTTGCTGCTTAATCCCTGCCTCTGTTTTTTTTCTCTTAGCTTTGGTATAATCTCTACAACAATTCTGTGCTGATTACTTACCTAAATTTAGTATACATATGTCTCAAATAGCACAAATATTGAATTTCAAAATGCCACTTTCCCTTCTAGTACTCCTGCCTTGGTTTCCCTTCTGAATCTGCTTGTCTCATCCATAAGCTTCTTTAAAGTAAGAAGCATTTCAATTAGGGCATACATGTGCTACTCTGACAGAAACAGTGGGAAATAGGAACAATAAATCTCTCATTGCATGCTGAAAGAAGGTCTTGGCTTCTCTCTGTATGTGCATCTTCAGAAAACAGATTGAGATTATTGAACACAGGAAGACTTTGCCTCTTTGAAACAAACAGGATGAGAATGGAACATAATCGTCAGACTTGAATAAATACATTACAGAACCAAAACAAAATAGAATACAGCCACATTTTCCCCAGAGAATTCGATATCATGGCTAGCCTTCTCCATAGATTTTCTCCCAGTCCGAAATATTACATGCTGCTATGGTGCCAATTTAGCTGGCCAATAATGAGTGGCTGGGGTTGGACTTAATGTGGTCTCATCAGCATTCAGTAGCACTATATCATACTGCAGCAAGGAGGAGACAGAATGGGAAAGAAAGAGGAGATAAAAGGAAAGAAGGATTAAGACAAATATTATTTCTTAAATTACATGGCAGGTTTTCATGCTAATATATATCCCCTTCCAGACTTCAAGCTAATTTAAGAAGTTGACATAATATGCAGTGAAGGAACTAGTATGATTATATTTATTTTTTGTAGTTACATTTTTGCAGGAACTTTGGCAGCTTTATTTCACAGAGATACATAGTCAAATCATTCATTCTGTAAACATGCCTTCATTACAGCCAGAACAACATCTACTATTATTCTTGTCTCTCTCAGTGCTTCTGAAACACCACCATTTTTGCTTGAACAAAGAATACAGAGAATACCTGACTGCTTTACAGCACCCCTGGGCCAGATATTTTTTGGTGCTAATGTCCAGAGGGCACAGCAGACCAACACCAGTGCATGTGAGTTGATGCTCCATATTTGCAAAGATCAACCTCGAATTTGTGTCCAAGAGGTGCCACTCATGCTGAAGCCTGTAATGCTAGAATATCATCGCTCTCAGTCTTCATTCTATGTACAGCAAACTGTCTTGCTTTTCTTTGCTGCAATAACACTTTCCAGTGATGCTGTACACAAGTCACTGGTCTCTGCTAGAAAGCACCTATGATCCTAGTACAGCATTTTTAGAAAGTAGTTAGTATGCATGTCATTAATATTCTCTCCAAGTTCTACAAACTTATAATTATGTGTGGCAATGTTTGTTGGAGGATTATATGTTTTTTAAACATTTGTGTTATATATTTGTTGGAGGATTACACATAGATATATTCTACCTTAAAGCATCCCTTTTTCAACCTGAACAAAAAAAAAATGGTAATTTATGCCTTTAATGAAGCACTAACATTTTCAAGTAAAAATCCACCTTGCTTAGGATGGGGTTTAGACTGTCTGCATACACAGTCCCTAGAAGGCACATCTCCCTACGCTCTTCTGGCACTCCCATTATCCAGAGCTTTCCCAGTCCCATGCTGAGATTTGCTAATAAGCTAGAAGGTCAGGAGCTTATGTATCTCTTATATTTCTGGGTTGAGTCTAGGTGCCTCTGGGTCCAAGTACATAATTTCATATTTGTAAATCTAGCTATCTCTGCAACATGAAGTATTTAATTTGCAGAAGGCTTGTGAATGTAAGGTACCACCTGAACTCTTCAGGTGGAAAGGCAGTCTGGCATCACAGGACAAGCATTAAGTATCTGTTATAGTCAATAGAAACCAAGCTAAATGGGAGCTACTAGGAGAAAGTCTAGCACACAGCAATTAATCAAGGTCCATTCAGTTGCCCTGATTCCTTTGCCTTTGGAGTCCCTTCTGCACACTAAGGCAGGTACCCTGCTGAGAACTAAAGTAGGATAATTTAAGACACCAGACATAAATCTGACATTTCTCAGCCTCAAAATACTTGACTTTGCAACCTAAGTAACTATCTTAATGAACTGCATTGCTTCGAATAAAAAGTAAACTATTAATCTAGACAGGCATCCCTTTGAAGTGGAAAGAAATAGAAATAACAAAACTTCATGTTTAAGTTTTACCTGGTTTCAAGCTTACAACCCCACAGTCAATTTGTCATTCATTCTAGGGACACATTGCTAATCACACAGGCCCATGTCATGAGGGCTGGGCTGCATTTGCCTGAATTCACTTCTGAATTCAGAGAGAACCACTGAGTCCTGAGAGACTCCCAGGTCCTTGGTCAAACAAGCATTTACCAGGGAACTAAGATGGATATAACAACTCTTTTCCTCCACCGCTTTGTGGTGGCCTTTGTGTCACCCCTTACTTTGTTTCTTCCCTAGAAGAAGCCCTTGAACACACATACTGGCATTTACATTCTACACTGCACCCCAGCCATTAGCACCTGGAAAAGTCCCAGAGAATTCATTTAATGTTTATTTGAACTAAGTCATGTCTTTCTGTTAAAGAATAGACTTGCTATCTAGAAAGGCAGAGAGATCTAAAGCTTTTACAGGCTCTTCATTTCTTGAACAACATTAACGTCAAGGGGGAAGGCTCTGTAGGTCACAGAAGGTGCCAAGTTTCACCTGGATAACACCCTCACTGTCAGTGTATTTGCACAGCTGTGACTTAGCAAATGGGCCTAATGCTGAAGAGAGGCAAGGACAGACATGTTTTTCTTTGTGGTACTGGCTGAGCAAACCTCACAGGCACTCTGCTAACAGAATAAAAAAGAAATCATTCAGAGCTCTGTCTTGTCACACTAGACAGTGAGTGTTATTCTGAGTTCAGCCTCGCTGAGAAGGAAGAAGCTACCCTTACATGAATACTTTTTGATCTGCAAATGGATTTTAAGGTAGAAGCATATTTCAAAGTGAGAACATAGAGACCAGTCAGAGAAGAAAGAAATGCAGCATGCACTAGAATGAAACCTGCAAAGACAAAAAACACCCAGGACTATGAAGAAATTCTTTTATGACATGGATATCCAGCTGCAGCATGCCCTTCACAAAACCTTGAGGGCTGACCCAGACCCTACTGAAATGAACAGCAGACTTCTCCACACAGAATATTGCTAGCTGCACCCTGACTTGACTGCAGATATTTATACATTCCTTGCAAAGGACAGAGTATTTTGTACCTACTGTCAGCCACCCTCATTACCCAGCCTGTGGGTCCCTGACTGCTTTTCCATTATATATGTAAAATACATAGAACTAACTAGACTGTGATGTGGCTGCTTACACTTATCTGTTTATCCTTGTGACAGTGCTGTGTGACTGACATTGGACAAACAGCAGTGTAGGATCCTTCCTTAGAGTCTTTTTTTGCCATGTCTCTTCATTACAACCATTGTGCAGCTGGACTCCCTGTGGTCATAGAATGGTTTGGGTTGGAAGGGACCTCTGGAGGTCATCTAGTCCAACCCTCCTGCAGTGGGCAGGGACATCCCCAACTAGATCAGGTTGCCCAGAGCCCTAAGTCCACAAGCAATGGGCTGTATCCAGCCTTGTCTTTTGGTTTCTCCTACAGATGTTAAAACAAGCATTTCAGCTTCTTTTTCTAGAGAATCACAGCAATGAAACAGATATCCCTTCTTTTGGCAGCAAAAGTAAATGGCAGAAAGCCTTTTTAACCTGTATTGGCATTATATATTCTTTCTCAAGTTAAATGTAGAAACTGAAGAAACAGCTAGAAATGTATAGTTGCACTGAGTAGATTGACCAACATTTTGCAGTCATGTTCCCAGCCCAGTCTGATCTCCCTAGAAGAGTGTCACAGGTATGGCTAGGCTTCGCGAACGAAGATCNAGTGTCACAGAGTGAAGGATAAAAAGATCACTGGAGTTCCAATATGCAATGTGCAATTTTATAGAGCACCAAAAGTAGATATACAGACAAAGCATGCAATGTGTACAAAAATACTACTAGCTGTTAATTCAGTTCATAGCTATATTAGTAGTTAGCATAGAGTTTCTTCTAAAACTAGTGTATTTTAAAGTTCTCTAGAAAGCTAGAGCAGGATCACACTAAGAAACAAAGTTCATCCATTTTCCAAAAAAAAAAAAAAAGGAGATTCAACACTGACATTTTCTGCAATTCTGAACATTCTACTTGCAAAAATGTAGCAGTGTGCTCTTTTTTTTTCCCACACAAGGAATAGTTGATATGTGCCAAAATTTCCAGCATTTCATGTGTCATTTCAGTGCCTTCATTTTGGGGGTTTCGGGTTCTGACACTTTAATGAAAGTTACTCCTTTTCGAGACAAATATTGCTGTCAGATGGAGACTTACCAACCAAAGCACCAACCAGCTCCTTTCTTCAGAAAGCACAACTTAATGGTTTTTCTATGTAAGAACTGTGCAACAGGAGCATGGCTGTATCTGTGGCCCTACTTTAACAAAGGGTTTGATTTTTCACAAAAAAAAGACTTGAAACGATGAAAAACCACTATTTATGATATGTACATGAAGGATTATTGTAAGGGAAGAGGTGCACACCTGCTGTCTCTCCCCCATGCCAAGACACAATGGGAGTATTCTGACTCCTTCCACCTGCTGCACTCTGCCATGTGCTAAAGGTCTAGGGGGAACTCTGCAGTCTTTAGGGTCTGTGTATTTTTCATTTCTTAGTCAAAAATTACTTCCTAAGCTTGTTTCTCCAAATACAGCCAAATCTAAAAGAGGATCAAAAGACCACTTTTTTGACAAACTGTCATGTTTCATATTTACAAAGGAATACATATGCAACACAAATACGAAGCCAGGGGGTGCTCTTTTCATGCCCTGGATAAGGCTGGTCTCTATGGCAGCACAAAATAAGATTTTGGGGGTTTTCCCATGCCCAACCCCTCCCCCCCCCCCCCCC
>VWZO01017914.1:118086-133905 GCA_013396975.1 Bucco capensis
ACCCCCCCCCCCCCCCCCCCGAGGAACTATTCAGCTATTGAATTTATGAAGATTTCCTTAGCTTATTAAAAATATTGTTGTTCTTTGACTATATGCCAAAAGTGATAAACGATCAGCTACTTGTATTCCACTTTAAACATTTCCTTCTATGTAGCTGCATTATTTTCTTATTGCTTTCCTGTGTTTTAAAAGAGACATTTAGAAATACAGCTAGGGCATTTGACTACTCAGCACCAGCTGAGGTCAGAAAATCACAATGATTAATGACAAGCTGAGGAGAGTCACAAAATTAATTATAACTTTACATCAGAACTTTACAATCATAAGAATGACGTTAGATTTTGGATAAACAGCTACATAACTGAAAGTAATTTCTCCTATTTTTATAACTGATAACAAGCTATAATCACAAACTCATTGTACAGATATGGGAAGTTCCATTCTAACATGTTTGGGTAAAGTAAAATGTTGAGGAAAAAAAGAAATACAGTCCATTTTAATTTACCACCTCACAGCCATGCATTAGTAGGCAAGTTCAAAGACTCAGACACTGGTCTCTTTACATTACCTCTGGAAGACTAATATACTCTCAAATGGTACAGTTTGATCCATGACAACCACTCAACAGTGGTGAACAACTGTGATGCACGTTTTAGATATCAGCTCAGAACTGTTGGGTACTTGAAGATTGATTTTATTTCCACTGAAGGCAACAATTAAACTTCTGTTCTCATTCATACTAGAGGTTTGACACTATGACTAAATAGTTTCTCAGCTGCTTGATCATAGAATACCAAGTTAGAAGGAACATTAAGCATCATCTGGTTCAAGCTTTCTTGGCAAAAGGATGGTCCAGACAAGATAGTCTAGACAATGATAGCCTTTTACAGTAAAATATGTCAAGCTCCATGGCTTCCCAGCACCAGAGATATGTTTATATAACCAACATCTGGTCAAACTTGTGCTCAGTCCAAATTACTACTGCATCCACATTGTGTGCACACAATTTTGGTTTAAGTCTGCATGAGCCCTTGATGTGTATCAAGGAACAAGATACAAGACAACGAGATAAGTTGGATCCCTCATGCCCCTTGGCACAAGTCCAAATACATCAACATCCAGTGTAGATAGGATAGATATGATGCATTTAACCTGGCTGCTAGCACATATCCCATTTGCACTTGCAGCAGTGTCACATGGCAGAGGTCAAGACTTACCTACTAGGTCTGTCCTGGGACTCTTTTGTTTGCAAAATATCACAAGGGACTCCTGCACTCCAAGCAAGCACTTACTGTAGGCAACAATTTACATACACAGCACGTGCACAGCTCTAATTTTACCTTCCTTTCAGGTTTTTGCATGGGAGACTTCCTTAAATTCACAAGGAAAGTAGCTTTGATGCAGTGAAAATTATCTATGCAGAGCCATCATACTCTTTATAGGACCTCTTCCATTTTTCTGCAGCACTAGACTACATTCTGCAGCCTAGCAAGTAAATAAAGGCCATATAATTTATTTGGTGCTTTCAGTAACATAAGGTTCACAGCATTATCACGGTCTTGAGTTAAATATCATTGTTTTATGAGATCTGCATCATGTATTCTTAATTCTTTGCAAACCTGACCTTATAAACTTCAATTTTGATGGCACAAATATTTACACAGATAAACAGTTTCTGGGATAATCCATTTTTTTTTTGCAAAATCCCACATATGGAACACAATTCAGCTATCTAAAAATTTGTGTAAACAAGGGCTGCTTAATTTGGGGCACTTGCTGTTACCACACCACTGCACTTAATGCTTCTTTCCATACTGTTGAAATGTGCTTCCTGGTTTTTTTCAAGAACCCAGCAGAGAGCAGGAGAGGTTTGGTCCAGATCCTGCCATCACACACCTCCTTTAACTGACCTGAACATGAGCTGTGTCAAACCTGAGAGATACATCTTCCATGAGAAATTCTAGTGGACAAACATTCATTGTCCTGTGAGCACTTTCAGTTCTGCAACTGCTTAATTGCAACTCTCCAGGTACCTAGAAGAGTGGTACCTCACTCCCATTTACTGCAGTATGAATTATGCTTCATTCCTTTACAAATCTCTCCTTCCTCTCTCACATGGAAACTGTTCAATTTCTACTGGAGGGAGGAGAAAAAAAAATGCATTTCAAAGGCAGCAAAGTTTATGGTGATTACCTTTTTCCCTATCTAGTGAATACTGTCCCAAAAATGTTCTAAAGTCAGATGAAACTGAATAATATATTTTAATATCACTGCAGGATAAGTTTGACCTTTAAATATTAATATTTAAATATTAATGAAATAGCAGGAGGAAAGCAGACTGACAGGTGTAATACAAGTCAGACAAAATAGTACAGTAAAATTATATGCTGCATTGAAATTCTCATTAGTGATAATGAGATATGCACATATAATCCATGATCTGAAAATGTACTCCAGAAAATCCAGGTAGAATAAATGATCAGAAAATTTTGCTAAGAGCAATTATTCTTATTTCGTAACTTTTGGGACAATTTTTCAAGAGAGGGAAAGTCAGACCCCTGTACTTAGGCATGTAAGTGGACTTTTTCCTTTAAATTGGACCCTTATTGGATTTTTTCCTAAAATATTTAGCCCAAGGCTCCATCTACATTCCAATACAATAGGAAAATCTTAATCTTTACACAGTTATTCATATTAGCTCACTAGTCTGTTCTTTATTAATCAAAGTGTATCTCTTAAACACACCCCGAGTAGTGCTTATACCAGTAAAGTTATCTGAGAACAGTAGGAAATTGTATGCCAAAATTATAAACATTTTCCCATTAAGTGCAATATAAAAAGATGGAGACATAATTGTGAAATAGGATCAGCTCTTCATTCAGCAGCTTCACTGCTAAAAAGGCAAAATCACAGAAGTCAGGTAGAGACACTAGGAGCTTTCAAGTTATTCACACTTAAAATCACATGTGCAAACCTACAAGAGTGTTCTGAAAACATGACTAAAATAATCTGTTTTAACCCAATGAAAACGAGACATTAGTAATGAAGGAGAGATTAACATATCCACAGCTGCTGCTTCATAATTCTGTGTCTCTGCTTTAGCTGCACTATTTAATGGAAAGATAAGTTGTTGGAAATTATGCAATTTAAAAAAAATATTTACAACAGGTTTGCTTATTCTTTTTGAAGACAGTTAACTACCTAGAAGGTGTGAAGTTGTAAAAGGCATAAATGTGTAGAGGTTTAACTTCCCTGGAAGAAGTAAATATTCTACACTAAAATCAGACTGGCTAGGGAATTCAATTTGTTACATCTCCCCATGTCTCTCAGCATCACCTGCAGGGCCAGACTTATTCAATGCTTTATCTCTGTGTGTCAGGAAGAAAGTGACTAAAAGTAATTCTATGTCACAGCACATATTACTTTACTATTACAGGTAAATTCTTATCCTGAGTGATCAGACTCCAGAGAAAGTTTCATAGCGACCAATAAATGACTGCACAAAGCCAATGGGAGAGCATGGCAAGATCATGAATGTAGAGTACAACTGAAGATGCTGGTTTCACAGGGCATATGTATTCTGAGGAAGCAGAAATATGTGTGTGTCCTAAGTCTGAGCTGCCAGTATAGCAGCTTTTATTTTAAATAAAACCTGTACCACCCACTCTGTCATTATTGAGCTTCTAACATAGCCCTTGCAATATTTATGTCCTCATCACCTCACCTGAACTATGCACAGTTCTATGGCTCAACGCACAGTCCAACAAAGCATCCTGCCAGCTCCTTACTCTCCCTAATGATTTCTCATTACTTTATTGTGCCAAAATCCTTTAACAAGATTATGAAATTCATGGACACTGACTAAGGGAGCTGAGACATGACAACCAGCTTATCCCAAACACTACACTGACCAAAACTCACGTGACGAGGCAGCTTCTAAGCACAGGGAACATGATTGACCTCATGCCAAAGATATCTCCACTGTACTTAGTAAGCACCATTCATCAGCAGAGATGCTCATTGTCCTGATGTGAAATGATCATTAATTTCAGGATGTAACTGGGTTCTTTAGAAAACCCAAGCTTATCTTTGAGGATACACAACATGTAGGTAGTGGCAACTGGAAAGTGGCATGTGCTTGGATGTAAGATATTGCACTTTGGCATCATCAAAGGACTGTCCCACTATAGTTGTCAGTGTCAGTGAGGAAATGTGCTTTTAGAAGAGCACACTCAGGGGATTCCACGGTATAGCAAAGTCAAAACCAAAGTTTAGTTCTACGGCACATGAAATTGCTGCTTTACCACAGAGATTTTGCTCCACATTCAGTATCCAGAGAGAAGACATTTTTGAATGCTTATGCCTGCTGGGGTATTAAGGTTTAGAGCCTAAGTTGTCACATAGAGATCTCCTTCATTCATCAAAACTTACTGTGTATCTACATATATATATACACACATATATACATATATACACACACACATATATATACATATATATATAGGTCTCTTATGCTTAAGATCTCCATGTAAATCCTTGCTTTGTTTTTCTTGAAATTTACACATCCCAGTTCAGGAGGCAGGGGTTTTGGGGTTTGGGGTTTTTTTTTGCATTTTGCCCTTTAAATCAGTTAAGCATATCTTGGGTTTCTTGCTTTCTTTGGGGAAAATACGTAAGAGATTAATGCATTTTTGCCATTCAAGGTTGAAGTAATTCAGGCTTCATTTAAAGCCTTAAATTGCCCTTTTACACACTGTACAGTGAGTACATTTGCTTTCTGCCCGGAGGTTACCTATACTGATTTGCTGATTCCTTTTCTTGGTGGTTGATTATCTTCATTCCTTACAGAGATGGATGGGAAAGGATAAAAGTATAAAGGTTCAGCATTATAAAGAACCAATGTTATTCTGAGACAAGAACAAAATAAAAATTCTATTTCACTCAATTTTACTTGAAAAAAAATTTCTCATTCTGCAGCCTTTAGAAGGGGAATGAAGGCATCAGCATGAAAACTGCTGCAAAGCAAGCTGAATACCAGAGAGGAGAGAGGGAGGATGCTCTCCCTGAGAGACCAAGGGCTTACCAGGAGGCCACAGGAACAGCTGTGGGCCAGACTCTGTCTCTGAAGCTCCATAAAAAAGGGTATGAGGAACCCTCTAAAGGTCCAGCATTTCAACTCAACTATGTAATATTTAAAGACTACAAACCCAGAAAAACAGTCAGCACTATTTCCAAGAGTGCACTTAAGGACCTTGACCATGTTAAAAGCCTGTTCATTCTGTACTCCAACAGTCAATGGAGAGAGAGACACACCATGATGGAGCTCATGTGACATTTGAACTGCTTCTTGAAGCGATACAGGACCTCTCAATGTCCATAGTTAGATGGCAGGAATGTGAGCATGAATGATTTATCTCAATCATATGCAGGTTGTCTATGGCAGAGGCAGAAGTTCCGCATGTATTTTCTGCATCTCAGTCCCATAACTGAGTGACATTCTGAAATAATTTAGGTTATATTGTTAATGTTGTCTCATCACACCTGCCAATTTACATGAGAATATTTTAAGCTGTCAGAGTATGGGGGAGTGTAGAAACTAGACTATCTGCCATGGCTGAATACTATTTTAATTACCAAATGCTTCCTTCCTTTACTAATACACATGACCTAATAAGGTTGTTAATTCCCTTCAAGAAAATTCCAATATTTGATGTGCTATTCCATGCTTGGTAAATGACCTGTGCTTTACATTGCACAAACCAATGATTTAATAATTATTAAGACATTATGCCTTTAATCATTTCTGGCAGATGATTAGGTGCAAACCAAATGTTTAATATAGCTTTTAGAGGCTTATATTATGATGCTGCATAGCAACTGAAACTTCATATACACAGTTCAGGTAAATTCCATTACAGCTATTTAGGAATTTCTGCTGAGATTTTGTGAAGTGGACAGAATAACAAACTTTAGACAATATATTCAATGTCATATATATAACAAGAAGTTTTGCCCCACCAAGGAGTTTTACTCTCAGTGTATCCATACTCCAAACCTATACCCAGATAGTCCTTACCACGTACACAATTCTCACTCGCAAAACCCTGGCATACAAGTCCAAAGACATTTGCCTTCTGCTAGATGTGAAAAGCTCATCTTCCTGCATGCCAAGTTAGCTGTTTCTCACAGGAAAGTTCTGTTTTTCTGCAGGATACCCACAGGCATGAATGTGCAAGAAAATGATGGCAAGACATTGAGTAATGTGCATCAAACTGAACATGGTGAGCTGCAGAAGAAAGCTTGAGGACCTTTACACATGAATATGACATGGAGGTCTATTACCACTAGTTTAAAAAACTTTTCCCTTATAGTACTGACAAATGTAATAAGTGAGAATATAGCTGGACATTTGTTTCCCCCTTTTGCTTGGCTCTGCAATCAGCTCAGGTAGCAACCAAAATACTTAATAAATAGTAGCTAGCTTCTATACCTGCTCATCTTATTCAGCACTGCCTATAATTTATTCATGTTATTATTGTTGCTATTAGTCAGTGAGGGGTTGTTTAAGATAGTTTGAAATGGCTCCAAGGTACACAGCAACAATCTACCCCAACAGAAGACAGTGTTAGTACAAACGATATATAAGTCGGATGTGGTCATGAATAATATGTGCTCTTGGTCTTTACATGCTTGCCATTCCTATGCACCTTACTGCAGTTTAAGGGAAGGAAGGAAGGAGTGGTAACACTGAGAAGCAGCTTTGGGAATCCAAAAGCCATGATGACTATAGAGAAACAAGATTATTAGTTTGTTAGAATTCTATCACTTGGTTCTGGCAAACAACTGAAGGCAGATCACAGTTTTCCTAAGCTCTGAGTTGGGCTTCGATAAGAAGATTGTCAATTTAAGCCACTTGTATACTCTCCTATCTCAGGGTTTCTGGTGCTTACTCTGTAGAAAAACATATAGAAAGGCAAGAAGATTTTGTTCATGCTTGCAGCCAATAGCTCAAAAGAAACTGATATCTGATACTGCCATACAGCAATTAATTCTCCAGTAATAATAGACAATCACGTATCTTAGTACGGTGATATCCCACCAGGTTATAAACTGATGTAACACTGCCTTTTGTCAGGTTACATGAACAGAGACCAAAAGCCCTACAACCAGTTAAAACCATCTACATCTGTGGAGGCTCTGATTTTTCCAAGAATTATGATAGATACATTAAAGAGCAAATCAACAGAGAAATAGACTAGGTCATACAGTCTCTGGACTACTACATTTTTACTAATTAGACATACTTGAAAAAATCGTTTTGTTTCTGCAATGATTTACTCTGAAATAGACTGCTTTAAGCTGAAGTACACACTCTTGAGAAGGCTGGCTAATCATTGCCTTCTGTGTGTTACCACAGAACAGAGAACTGTAGTTGTGGTATGCTGAAACAGATAGGTGAGAAAACTGCACTAAGGCCAGTCTGAAAACTGGGAGAACCACAATTCTTCTGGATTTATGTGACTGCTCAAGATCCAATATCTGAAAGAAAAGGCTCTGAAAGATGACAAGAGGTCAAGCACACAATGACTTTCTGTGCCAATAAGTCAAGAAGTGTGACTCTTCCTTCACTTCATTTGACATTTTTGCCTATTCTGGGACACAAGAACAGAAACTGGGATCACCAATAGAATTTAACTTTGATCCATTAATAAAGACTGCCATCTCCTGGTTTCTTCAACAGTCTTCCTTGGAAAATAGTTGGCCTAGAATCCTCCTCCCGCCTAGAATCCTCCTGTTGGAAGGGACCTTAAAGATGCTCTAGTTCCAATCCCTCTGCCAGGGGGTTGCCCAGGGCCACATCCAGCCTGGCCTTGAACACTGCCAGGGATGGGGCATCCACAACTTCTCTGGGCAACCTGTTCCAGTGCCTAACCACTCTCCGGGTAAAGAACTTCCTCATAATCTCCAATCTAAATTTCCCCTCCTTCAGCTTATAACCATTCCCCCTTGTCCTATCACAGTCTGACTGCTTAAAAAGTCTCTCCACTTCTGTCTTATAATCCCCCTTTAGGTACTGGAAAACTGCTATAAGATCCCCTNACACCACTCATCACTGCTCTCCACCTAGACAAAGAACCATTGACCACAACTCTCTGGTTGTGTCCTTCCAGCCAATTTCTTATCCACCAAACAGTCCACCATCAAATCCATATCTCTCCAGTTTTGAGATAAGGATATCGTGAGGAACTGTATCGAAGGCTTTACGAAAGTCCAAGTAGATGACATCAGTTGGTCTTCCCTCATCAACTGCTGCAATCACTCCATCATAAAAGGCCACCAGATTGGTCAGACACGATTTACCCTTAGTGAATCCATGTTGACTACTTAGTTAAGGCTTACAGCTGATCATAAAGTTGTGCTTGCTCTGAACCTTTAAGGGAAAATGTCACTGATAATAAAGGACAGGAACATGAAATTGGAAAGGCTAATGCATTATGACTACACTGTATAGGTTAAGCCAACATGTGCAATAATTATAACTATCACAGCGTGACACAGTTTATAAAGGCTTGAACCATAGAAGTTCCAAGTCCAATAACACAAGCTATCGAGCATTCTCTTACAAAGTGCTGACTGTCCAAGCTCCCACTGAGCTTCAATCAAAAAAGCAGTGTTATACAACAAGCTAAAATTAACCATTCTCTTTCTCAAGAGTATTAAAATACCTTTAAATGGCAATTTGACAGAGTCTTAAAAGTAATTTACCCTGGTTTTAAGGACATGCAGAATTATGTAAAGCAGAAGAGCAGCATAGGAGCATAAAAACAATATTGCCAGGGGAGGAATGAGCCACTCCAAGGAAATCACTACTAAGTGTATTCTAAACTGCATCTTGCAGAAAATGTGAGAAACAACTCACATGATACTTTCTTGAAAGTGTTCTGTTATTCACTGTGGGCTAAAAGCATGCTCAGGTAAAGGTACCACAGATTATTTGACACACTATGTTCATTATTTAGTTTCCTCTTCTTTCCAGGTTTAGGAGATCCCTAAGATCTCTAGTCCCCTAAGATGTATAGTTTGTAACAAAATAGTATTTTACTATCACATGTATAGCTGAATTTTGGTGATTAGAAGTAATACACTTCTGTTTAGTTGGTATTACAATAGCGCCCAGAGCTCCCTGATGTGTACAGACCTTCACTGTCACAGGCCCCATACAAACATGTTTTTTAAGTTAGTCCTTGCTATCTAAATTCAAACAGGCCCTGGAAGTAATGAAATAGGACTATCCTCATCTTCCAGATGAAGATATTCTCACTGTATGAATAAGATAAATGAAATAAGAACGATCAATTAAGGCAACATGAGCATCTACAACACTCAACACGGCATTGAGTTCTATCCTTCCAGTTCCCAGACAGATGTCCTCACTGCAAAATCTTTTTATTTTATACAGTAAGGAAACAAACATTTAAAGTATAAATATCATTTTGAACATAGGCATGCAGTCATATTACTGACATCAGGGGCCTGAGCTCAAGGAACTTAATATGTAAGCTATACATTCCCCATTCATAATGAGGAAAATGCTAATACAGTTGTTTAAATAATGTTCTGTTTAATTCAAGATTTTCAACCCCTTCTTCCTTCAAAGAAGAATTTTGCATTGTTTAGAGTAATTTTAAACTATTACAAAGGAAATACTACTTTTCAGCCCAAAAAAGTTTACACATTCTAGGGAGAAACATAAAAATTTAACTATGTGATGTCATCTGAAATTTCTTCACAGTAGTTGCCATTGCATCCTTCTATGAGCTTTCAGACTTCTAGGTAAGTATGAAAATGAATAAAGTTGAAGAAAACGCAGAAAAATATTCACTCTGTTCTCCATTGTCTTTTTCACTAACGGTATAACAAACACAGGGCTAGTATTCAGGGAAGTAGAATCTGACTTCAGATTTCAGGAGTCTACTTTAGAGCAGTAATTTTTTAAAAAACATAATGAACACCATAGAATAATTAGAAATATTCAGAAAGGTGTAGAAAACTCTATAGTGAAACAATATTTTGCGTCAGGCAAATGAAGGAACACATGTAATGGAGAACTTAAAAAAATAAAAGCCTCTTCTCTCTTCGACTGATGGTATTTTTGTGCTAGAGTTATCTCACAGCTAGGGTGACATCTTGTGTCGACTCCGTTCACAAAACGCCACAGACCTGTCTCCATTCAACTGCCATCCACCAAAATGTCTAAAGCTCTATCCATTCCGTTCAGATTTGTCAAGGGTTAGGGCTGGGTCAACCACCAACCCAGGGACAGATAGTCTCTATTATCCCCTTTTTCTCCACGCTCCAGGGAGGAAAACAGGAAATTACCAGAGAAAGAGGCTTGCAGATTGGAAATGAAACTTAAACTATTTTAATGGAAATAATAAGAAAATGAAAAGTATATACACACACACAAAACCAATGCCAGAACCAAACCCACCTCAATGTTACGTAACTACATCACCACTGATGCTGTAGCAGGAGAACTTCAGCAGCAGCTGGGACTCAGGCTCGGGAGGCTCTATCCTGGAACTCAACAACTCTTGAACTGAGATGGAAGGCAGAATAAGTAGAGTCTTGTAGGAACAGAGCTGGGCTGCTGATCTTCACAAGGCTTAGGGTGCTCAGTCTTGTGTGATCAAAAGCAGAACACAAAGAGTCCTGAGGAGCAAAGCTGGGCTTCTGATCCTCACAGAGCTCAGATGCTCAACCTTCAGGCCAAGTAGAGACCTAGACCTCTCCTTCTATACACACACACGTACGCTGCTAATTAGCTGCTAATTAGCTCGATCAAGTGCCCGTTTGCTTCTTCTTAGGCCTCACACAAGATACCTCAAGGTCTATGCTCAATATTAAAGCCTTAAGGACTTAATATGACATATATGGCATGGAATACCTTATTCTGCAGGCACAGTCTGAAAATCACTTGGGGTCTTCTGTGGNCTATCCGCTAGCCTCTTTTTATCAGCGCACTTGGAAAAGGCACTGATGAGGAGTGTGGGTGGAGGCCTCCCTGGATCTTCGTTCGCGAAGCCTAGCCATGACAACGACCTTATTTTGACTCAAACTAGGACAAAATTTTATCTACAAAATAGTTGCAAATAATTTTAGCTCACCCTCTGTATTTTACTTACTCAGATTTCATGCTCTCTTTGAGTTTAATTGTGACTTTATATTATTTGAACAGAGCTATTTTAAATGAAGCTATGTAAATGACAAGGCAATATAAAAGACATACTCCTGAAAAGGAGACAGTAATATATTTACTAGAATTCTTTAAACTAATGATGGCACTGTAAATAGAAAGCTTTTAACACTCAAGAAAATTATAATTTTAAAGTTTATGAACCTATCATTCTCTAAATTATAAGGTACCTGCTACACCTGCAGTTTGATTAATCTGTTAATTAATCACTTGGTCCTACTTGTAGTCTTTGCGGTATTTTGAAAAACCTAAGTTTAAAAATAGGAAAACATTAAAAAATGGATCTTAATATGTAAAGAAAGAATATTGTGAATTTAAATGCTATCTTAATAAAAGTGACTGTACCTTACTGCCATGTGTAAAACAGGCTTCTTATCAAGACTTACTAGGGATGGTGGAACAGCTGAAAAAGGCAGCTCTAAACAAATTCCTAAAATAGCACAGAAAAATGTTTGATTCTTATTTCATCCAATTCAGGAAAACAGTTTCTGAGTACCACAAAACTATTTGCAAGTTTAAACTACAAATACGGGATGAAACTTGTTCTTGATAGAATAAAATAAAATAGGATCTAAGCTATTCAGCTGTGTGCCATGCATGCTTTTACAGCACAGTTATCCTCATGGTACCCTCCTGCCTGCCAGTAGTACATGACAAATTGTGCACTGCTCTTATATTATGTATTATTTGTTCTCTTATTGCCTCTGTGAGGATAAAAATGTGTATAGCACCTTGTATTCCTAGAAGATACTTTTGTTTGTAGTGTGGAGGTGTTAAATATAAAATGACTATATATTTATCTTGGAAATGGCTACATTTTCTTAATAAAAAAGAGTTATACAATTATAATAGAAAATCCCACTGTGACAACTGTGACTAACACAAGAGAGGTGATCCTTCCTTCTACTCAGCACTGCTGAGACACATGTGTACTGTGTCCAGCTCTGGGCTCCCCAGTAGAAGGACATGGACATACTGAAGTGAGTTCAGCAAATGGCCACAAAGATAATGAAGGGATTGGAACATCTGGCATTCAAAGAGAAACTGAGAAAGCTGGGACTATTCAGCCTGGAGAAGAGAAGGTTCAATGTGTATCAATACCTCACAGGAGGGAGTAATATGATGGAATCTTCTGTGGAGTCTCCGTACCTGGGAGACATACAGGGAACCTGGACTAGGCAAACTCCAGAGGTGCCCTGCAACCTCAACCTTTCTGTGATCCTGCGATTGCAACTGCTGTCATTCATTTCAGAGAGACTGAAGCAAAATTTTAGATAAACTACTGATGATATGTTTTGGAGATGAGGACCAAAATATTGAATTTAGCATAAATTCCTGTGGCAAACCAGTGAAGAACTGCAGGGGAAAACTACAGCACTTTATACTAGGTGGCATTTCCTACACACCTTTTGTTCATAAACATCACATAGTCTAGCTGCAGTCACATCTAAATAGCTCACTTCAGTTTAATTAAGATCATCTCACACAATTAGCTGATCACTTTGGTGTTAGCAGAGTTGAGGATGTAGTTGCAGATGGTAACGAATACAGACGGACAAGTATTATCTGCAAATTGCTAGGCTCTGTGGCCAGCTGCCAATGTGTTTGCATTCCACTGCTGGAAAAGGACACAAGGAAAATTATTTTTGTGGGTTTCCAGGCATTAAGGATCAAGTCAGGTAGGCATGCAGCTGATCATCACTAGCTGTTGGATGCATCACTTCAGGAAGGGCCCAGACTAGTACAGTAAATCTAGACTCCTGCCATCCAGCTTGTCTGACACACAAGGATTTCATGACCAATCATGCTGAACTCTGCAGAGAGGTGATTAGAGCGAGATTAGACTTTGGTCCTCTATGTGTATAAGAGAGAAAATCATTCATTAGAACAATTAAAATGGTTTCAGTTCCTTATCCTGGCATGATCCAGATCATTCCACCTCTAGAATACTGACTTCCCTTTAATGAATTAAAAGGGGCAATGGTGACAGCCTAACACTTTGAGATATTAAACAGCTTCTGTATTCCACATGCTACACAAAGTGTTGATAAAGCCAGTTGTAACTGAGACAATGCCTCCATAAAACACAAGGGAGACACTATTTGAAAGCAGTATTCAACAAAACTCCTATAAAACTGATTATGATAGCCTAGCTTGCTTTTTCCAAACACAGGTATCTTACTCTCCTTGTCTTAAACTCAAAACCATACTTCAAATTCCCTCACAGATTCAGTGATATCCAGTGATACCCTAAGGATATATGATTTGCACCATCAAACTGTAGCCCCTATTAACATTAACATGTTCTATAAACCAAGTGAGATATATATAGATATATATATTCTCTATGTGATATGGATATATCTCTATCTACACCAGGTGTGAGTAACTTTTCTCTGCCGAAGTCCAGATTTCAGAATTATATGCCTTAATTAAATTGGAAAATAGATTATTTCTGCAGATATCTTTGTATCCATCTCTTGCATACACATAAAGATTTTTTTCTTGAACAAGTTAGAAAAAAAAATCTATCTGGTACTTGATTTTAAACAAAGTCCCTATTCAGAACTTATTACTCCCTGACAGAGACACTTGATCTAACAGGGAAAATTACAATCTGGTAAAAATTAAAAGATAGCTCTGAAAGGTTTTCCAGTTTGTGGCTATAAACAAAAGAAGCTCTAGTTTTCTAGTTTCAAACTTTTAGCTTAATGGTGCAGATGTTCATAAATGACATCAGTGGTGGCTTTTTTCATGCCCAATCTAAGATATCAAAAAAGCTTTTTTACCCAGAGATTCTGCTTTCTGAAAATAAAACCTCTCTCCCTCAATCAGCTATGTACCACAACTCTAGTATCCAAGAATAACTACATACTTTTCTTTCATGACCTATTCTATATTGGATTTTGATACATTTTGTCTAAATTATCACCGAACATTTGAAATGATAAAACTGAAATCAATAACTGCTTTTGTGCTACATTGTTAATCAACAAAAATTAGTTAATGCTAAGTAGGAGTGGAGATTTTGGTGATGAATTGACTCTGGAAGATAAAATATTGACATTGACAGCCCATTATAAAAATATGAATTTAATGGTTTAGATCTAATATGGACTTATCCTGTTTTATAAAGGCTTTGCTAACCCAAAATATTATTTCCTACAAACCTTCCTGCAAGATCATGTACAGAGAACTTTAGATATTTTGACAACAACTCAATAACAATTTGAGAAAATCCTATTTTTAGCAACAATTGTCTGATAAGTCAAGCAAATAGGAAAGAAACTATTGGATAAAAATGAGACATGTGCTAGGGGGAATTCATACGATAGCTACAGAATGCCAAGCTTCAGAGAAAAACTATTAACATAAGTTAGAGGTTTAAACTATTGTCACAATAAAATGATCATTATTGCCTTCCGAAATTTCTTTTTTTTTTTTTTTGTGACTTTCCACAGAGCTTGAAGAGGAAAAAAAAAGATCAAAAAAGAAGCTCATGAAACATGTTCTGAAATCTCCAGAGAAACACAGTTCTTTGCGAACTCTAAGCAACATCTTTTACAAGATATTGAGACAAAGCAATGTTGGAGCGCATGATACTTTGCCACCTAATGAAATCTGTGATTTCTGGTTTCCATAATGCCATGACATCTGTTTACAGAGATGCAAGATCATTGTTTATCTACAAACACAACAAAGTTTTCCCTGTGCACCACGCTGATAATAGCCAACTGACATAGTCAATATATTCTGCTCAGTGGGATCTAACACAACTTCCTAGGACAGTTTATCAATTTGGGCCTCATGCCACACTAATGCAATTTCATGAAGACTTGCCAAGTCAGCTGGGACCCAAATGGACTCTGAGATGAGTTCTTTATTCAGGCTTTTTCCTGACCAGGGTTTCCAGGTCCTAATTCTTGGCAGAGCTGGGAGTGTGATGAAGTAGGTGAAAGCAAAATAGTGATGATCCTAGCACTACTGGCTAAGATAGGAACATGTGGACAACACCAAGCCCAAAGGACATCATTTTCTCCTCTCTCAGTATTAGTTCCCTCCTGTCTAGATTTTTAACTCACTCTGTCTTCACAGTGACCATACTCCACAAAGGGAGCACTGCCTGGGTTAAATCTGGACACAGATAGTAAACCTAGTCACATACATTTCAATCAGTACAGACCTACTTTAAAACATATTCCACAGACACTGTATAAGTAGCCAGGAAGAAAATACATCCAGAAGCTAAATTGCACTTTGAGTTGTGGTAAGGAACTTTAACCTGCTTAAAACTGAATTCCTCTGGAGTTTTGTAGCAAAAGCCTTTCTTGCTGCAGATTTTTCTTCAGTTTCTTTTCAAAAAGGCCTTTGACACAGTGTCCCACAGCATTCTCCTGGAGAAACTGGCTGATCATGGTATAGACAAATGTACTCTTCACTGGGTTAAAAACTGGCTGAATGGACGTTCCCAGAGAGTTGTGATTAATGGAGTGAAATCTAGCTGGCTGCCAGTCACCAGTGGTATCCCTCAGGGCTCAGTTTTGGGGCCAGTCTGGTTTGGC
>VWZO01017914.1:134058-178924 GCA_013396975.1 Bucco capensis
GGGGTTAGACTGGATATTAGGAAGAAATTCTTTACAGAAAGAGTGGTGAGGCACTGGAACAGCCTTACCGCGGAGGTGGTTGAGTCACCATCCCTAGAGGTGTTTAAGAAACGTGTAGATGTGGTGCTCCAGGACATGCTCTAGTGAGGGCAGGGGTTGTATGGTTTGTTTTGTTTGGGGTTTTTGTTTGTTTGTTTGTTTTTGTTTGGGGTTGGGTGGGTTTTTTTTGACTCAGTGATCTAAGAGGTCATTTCCAGCCATGAATGTTCTGTAAAAAAAAAAAAATCTGTAAAAAACATAGCTGACGGAGATGGCAGTTATCCTTTCAACTTAACAAGCCAGTGGCCAGACCTGTTATCCAGTCTTGGAAACTCCGGGCAAAATCACATGGTTCATATGGTGAAGCTCTAGCAAAACAAATTTCATTCTCATCCTGCTTATCCATATGACCTCTGCAAGACAATTACAGATGATGAAAAATTACTTTTGTTTAATCTCTAACATCAGGAGCCTTAAAAAAAAAGTTACATGCAATAGACACTTCAAAATTAATACAGCAATAATCCTGCAGTTTATTCTGCATTACAGCAAGGTAATGACCTGTAGTCATTCAGATTTCTAAGAACATCGAAGTTACTGTTTTAAGATAGCAAAGCTCTGTTGTAAATCCCTGTAATGTTTGTGCCATCTGCTGGTCAGGAAGAATCTGATTGGTGCTGTATTTCAGCCTGCAGGAACTGGTTTGTGGAAAAGGATGCAGAGCCAAAAAGCTGGAAGGCTCTACAAGAAAAGGGTCGTGATGCCTATCACTTGAATGGACGTGCAGCTGGGAGCTCAAGCTAGCCAGCTGGAAAATGCTACCTAATAGAGCTCCAAGTAACTGTGCCCTGGAGATGATGGGCTCCCATATTTGACCCACTCACTGACACCGCCAGGCTAGTGAAAACCAAGAGGATTTCCATGTTCTTTGCACCCATCAGGAGGAACAGACGTGGACCAGGTGTCTACCAAAGATGCAGGATTTCACTGAAGGCACAGCTACGTCCTTTTTGTCCAGAATCGGCACTGGTGATTCTGCAAGCCTGAAAGTTTCACCAATTTTAGTGCTGGAAGTCGGCATGGAAGTTTTCACTGCCACATAGTGCATCTCATGGGCATGCTGGGGGAGCTCACAGTCGGTGGGATCCCCACTTTCTGCTAGTGTCTGCAGTTTGTCAGCACTGTGGGACACACCGCAGTGCCTGCAGCCCTACCGTCCACCACAGGAGAGGACACTCAGGGTGACCCCAAAACCACCTCTCCTAAAGGTGGCACATCTGGAACTGCACAGTTCTGTTTCTTTTTCCCGCTGGAGTTAACTAGGAACACCACCAGGCAAACAGTTACTGTGGGGCGGGAGGCGTCTGCGCCGGTGATGGCCAGTCTCTTCCTCAGAGTAAAACTGGGCATTTTCCGCCTCGCTCGCTGAGATGACGGGACGGGACCGGACGGGACGGGATTCGGGGACACTGGCCCACGGCAGGACATACGTTGTGATCCGCTGATGGCCCCGTGAAGGGTGGGGGACGATACGCTGCCTTTCGGGAGTCGCGGATCCCTCCCGATTGCGTGGTACTGTCTCCGCCGGTCCGCCGGAGGCCGCTGCGGGTCACCCGTCAGGCCCGGCGGCCGGCGGGGAAGATGTGAGTTCCGGCAGAGCCCGGACGCGCTGCGCGGCACCGCTGTCCCCGTTCCCACGTGTGAGCAGAAGAGGGGTGGTGGAGATGTCGGTGTCGGTAGCCGTCGCGGGTAACCTGCCCATGCGGCTTCTCCGCAGGAAGATCCACAAGCGTAACCTGAAGTTGCGGCAGCGCAATTTGAAGCTGCGGGCGGCTGAAGGGGCAGGTACGCCGGGGGCGGGCGGCCCTGCTCTCCCCTCTGAGCGTTTGCGGAGCTGTCGCTGACTTGGTGGGGTTTTTCCCCACTCTCTCTCTTTCTCTCTCTCTGAAACGTGTCTTCTTCAGACGAGGCCGCATCGCAGGGACTCCAGGAAGCGGTGGAGGAGGAGGCGGCGGCGGCCCCTGAGGTAGAAGCCGCTGCGGCTGGAGCGGGAGCGGAGGCTGCGGAGGCTTCTGGTCCCGTTGGCGGGGAGGAGAAAAGGAGGAAAAAGAAGAAAAAGAGGAAGGCGGCGGCTAATGGGGAAGATGGTACGTTATCGTAACAAAACAAGCTTGGCTGCTGGGCTGAGTTAGTCTTGGAGACCCCAGGAAGCAAGCTCCTACTAAGATTTTCTGCCCTGTTGAAGAGGGTTTCTCGGCTGGACTGTGAGAGGCACCACATGTTGTTCTGGTGCATGCTTACAAGCTCGCTGTCTCCTGTTTTCTTATTGCCGCTATAACAGTTAAAGTCTAATAACACACTACACAGAAGCAACCAATTTAGTTGTTGCATAGGGTTCCACTTTGTAACATGAAGTTTGGATGTGCTGGTTTGTTGTTATACCAGTCTATATACCATTTTTCAAAGTAGAGCTTTGAAAGATGGATGGTTTCTGTGTTTGAATTGCAGCCAGTATGTCCTTTTAGCAATACATTTCAGCTTTTTTCAGCATCTGTATATTAGGAAACTAAAGTATACTGGAAAACTATTGGGAAAAATTACATCCTGCAAATATTGCTAGGTTTTCATATATCTTTGTATACATACACTTTTTTATATATAAATTTGAAACTTCTGTCTCTTAGGTGTTTGCTCTTTGTGATACTTCCCATGGTTATGCAAAATGGTGTTTTCATGCAGTTCTCTAAGGATTCAAGTACTTCAAACAGAACAGACATTACATTTCACAATGTCCTGAGCATACATGACTGCATTGGAAACTTGATGTCTGCATTACAGATAGAAAAAAAAATTGTGACTTGTTCCTCATCTCCACATAAAATTTCATGTAATATACATTAAGCATTGTTGGTTTGCTTTGTGAAGTGGACTGTGTGCAAGGAGCTTAACAATTGTTTGCTCTGCCACAGAAAGTTCCACAGAGACCTTCTTCCCCTACTCCTACCCGTCACTCCCACCTCATGAAAGAAGCATGACATTTTTAAGTGGTGTACAGACTAAAGAAATTAATTCTGTGGCACAGCTTTTAATGATGAATATGTCCTTCATATCTGTAACTGACTTTACTTCTGTGAAATCACACTTCAGGTACAGAAGTTAAGAAAGTAAAAAAGGAAGATGAAGAATCTGTGGAGGTAGAAGCTGAAGATAAGCAGGATTCTGGAGAGAAAGAAGTGGAAGAGGAGGATGAAGTACCCAGTTTACCACTAGGTTTAACAGGTATCTTGTGTTCTCTTTCACACGTGTGCAAAAAAGGCAAGGTTGAGTGTTTTCTTCCAAAGCCAGCTGCAGTTTCCAGATTAGCTTTGTAAGTCAGAGGGTTTAGTACAGGTAACATGACACTGGCAGCGAACAGCTATTACTTTGAAATCTGCATTATATACACCTATTTAAAATTACTAGTGAAAAATCTCTTTTAAAACGTATGCACATATGTTTAACTGTAGAGAAAAAAGTGAAGGACAAGATAGAGTGTGTAACTAGTAAATTTGGCAGGAGCAGCAGTGCCTTCATGTTCATTTTTAATACCTCTGTGTTGTGCTCTTAGGAACACACTAATACAGAGTATTTTGTCAGTGTCTTTGGATTTTATGATAGAAAAGAAAGAAAAAGTCCATTGCTTTGATTTTTCCTCCTCAATTCAGGTGCTTTTGAAGACAATTCTTTTGCTTCCCTTGCTGGTATTGTCAGTGAAAATACACTGAAAGGCATCAATGATATGGGTTTTACACACATGACTGAAATTCAGCATAAAAGTATTAAGCCACTTCTGGAAGGCAGGTAAGAAATATATATTTTCAATCACTATATTGACCCCAGATATTGTGTAAATTTTGCTAGCAAGTTAAATACGTGAAATGTGACTTAATGCAGCTAAACTGTTTTTTTTTAAATATGTTCTCATATTTTACAGGTTTTGTTTATAGTCATTAATACAAGTTAACAGAGTATCTGTGTTGTGTGTGAACAATTACTTAGGGGAAGCATATGGAAATGGTTTTGCATTTGGCTTTGAAAACAGGAAGGTCTATTTTCCCTAGTCATCTTGTCAGTGTGTGTCTCAAAGACACTGTCACACTGTCACTAGAGACATAGAGACCAATAGCTGTACAGAGCATCTGCCACCAAGCTCTTAATGCCAGCTCTACTGTTTTGTTTAAGCCATGTTTTTACATTGTCAGTGTTGTTCAAAATGGGATTGTTCTTTTCTCTCTATAATCAACTAAATATTTCTTTTTCTAACTTTGCTGTATACAGGGATATTTTGGCAGCTGCAAAAACAGGCAGTGGCAAAACACTTGCGTTTCTTATTCCTGCAGTTGAGCTCATCTACAAGCTAAAATTCATGCCTAGAAATGGTAAGGCTCTTCATTTCACAGTTGAATTTTAGTGTGGTGCAGCCATTTAGGGACATGGCTAGCAAGGGCATTGCATGAGTTGTGACTTATTCTTGTCTAATGTCTTTTTTTAGGAACAGGTGTTATTATTCTTTCTCCTACTCGAGAGCTTGCTATGCAAACCTATGGAGTTCTTAAAGAACTAATGAATCATCATGTTCACACCTATGGTCTGATCATGGGGGGCAGTAACAGATCAGCAGAAGCACAGAAACTTGGAAATGGAATCAACATCATTGTAGCAACACCAGGAAGACTGCTGGATCATATGCAGGTAAATAAAATATTGATGTCTAATCTGTGTTATTAAAGCATAATAAAACTCCTGTCCCTGTCTGACTCTGAATGTGTTAATCTTCTAGAACACTCCAGGTTTTATGTATAAGAATTTGCAGTGTTTGGTAATTGATGAGGCAGATCGTATCTTGGAGGTTGGATTTGAAGAAGAAATGAAACAGATCATAAAACTTCTACCAAGTAAGAAAAAATAAATAAATATCTGTCTTTCCTGGAAATCACTTGACTAACATTATGTATTCTTTATGACTCTGTTATTGTAGGAGAAGCCATTAATTTTTATAGTTCTGTAAATGCACTTCTGATTTGTCTTATTCAGTCCTTTTTTTCTGATAGTATATATTACTTTATTTAACATCATTTATCTGAAGGACAGAGGTTTTATAGGCACTTCAGGGATATAATTCTGTTCATGTAAGATCCTTTTAGTTTAACATCTGCATTCTCTCATCTTCCACTGCTCGTTTATTTCCTACAATTCAATATTTCCTGATAAGGCTTAAATATAACGAAAAAGGTCTTCTGGCTTGCAGTTTGAATTTTCTTTATATCTCCAGGAACAGGAAGTTTAAGTATTTACCTTAGCATTTTCTTTTCCTGTTCTTTCATCCCTTCTAATTGTCATATTAAACACATTCTCAGAGTTTACAAGGCTGTCCATATTTAACTTGAAAAATGCAGAATAAAAAAAACCCAAGGAAATAGTATATAAAAAGTCAGCAATAAATATTTTGAGGTTCCACATCGTAAATATTGAAATTCAGATCTGCACATTTAAAATGCAGATATATAACTAATAAACAACATCCTGTGAATAATGTTGAAGAGCAGTGATAAAAATGGAAGGGGAAGGAAGTGCAAGAAAAAGATATCACCTTTGTGCAGTGGAAATGATAGATAAAAGAAATTTTTGCTTTGCATGAGTTTCATTTGGTTTTGTCCTGTTAGAAGGAAATAATATTTCAAACCAGACACTTAGAAATAGAGGGGGGGAGAATGGCAAAAATGGTAGCACTGGTTGTTCAGCAAGAACGGTTGCTACTGTTCCTGCAGCTGGGGAATGGAACAGGCTAAAGGTGCATGTTCTGTGTACTCATGTAACAAGAAAATGTTAGAGGATCAGGATATGTGTTTGAGGCAGATCTCCTACACCTGCTCTAAGAGCATTGCACGCCTCTGAGGTCCAGTACAGCCATACTGCCACTTGACTAAATAGAATGCACAAATGTCTATGTTCTAGACTGATTTTGCAAGACAAACAACAGCAATGCTTTTTAGTTCTTTCAGGTTTTGTCTTGCGCATAAATTTTTTTTTTTACAAAAAGGTTTTAATATTCATGGGAATTAAATGAATTTATAGTTAGAATTACAAAGTCAGTCTCAATTTAAATCATAGGTTTGTGTCTAAATTAGAGTGAAAATGATTATTAACATTCTCCCAGAGAGAATAAATAGCTGTTAGGATTATGGGGATGAGGACAGCCTATGTAAACATCCTGTATAATCCATAATATAATTATATCTGTCTTTGTCAGTAGCAGTATGTTTGAATTAGAATTTAATTGAAAAAAGTAGAAGACTTGCTCAGGGAAGTTTGCAGCTAGAGATTTATAGGCTTGCTGTTTGAATTCTCTTTTAAAATTGAGGCTGTCTTTCAAAATAAATCTTATTTTTTCAGAGCGTAGACAGACGATGCTTTTTTCTGCTACACAAACCAGAAAGGTTGAAGATCTGGCAAAGATATCTCTGAAGAAAGAGCCACTCTATGTTGGGGTTGATGATAACAAGGAGACAGCAACAGTAGATGGTCTTGAACAGGTAAAACAAACCTTAAAAAGGGTTATGATCTGTGAACATACCAAATCCTACGTGTTTTTGACTGGCTTGTACCAACACTGTCTTAAAGGGTACTTGCCATCCTAATAGGCAAAAGCTACTGGTTGCCTAAA
Source organism: Bucco capensis (assembly GCA_013396975.1). NCBI lineage: Eukaryota > Metazoa > Chordata > Aves > Piciformes > Bucconidae > Bucco > Bucco capensis. The sequence continues at coordinate 140,801 of VWZO01017914.1, forward strand.
GGGCATTGTTCAGTCTGCCAACTGTAGTAAGTTATATGCATCTAGTCAATGCTTGCAGGACAGATGATAGGAAACCTCATGAAATAGCAACATAGTTATTTACGCTTATTTGTTCCTATCTATATTACAGACTTAAGCTCCAGTTGTCTAACTGTATTTTCTATGTAACTGACTAGAGAGACACATACTTTGGGTGTATTTTATTGTTGCTGCTTCAGATAGTAGCTAAATGGAGTTACACAGTGGTTTCTATGTTTGTTCAGTTAAGACGACAAGTGGTATCGTAAAATTACTAGTAGTTATGTATTACCTTGAAAGAGTAAAACAGAGCAAAAATTTCATTAAGTAAAATTCTTGAAATCATAAAAAATGTTAACAACCCTAAGAAGTTTTCTCGTGGGTAATTCTGAGTTCTTGAATATTTATTTTATAAAAAAATTACTTTTCACTGAACTTAACACAGTTCTGGAGAATTAATTAAAAATTAATTCATATTTCAAGTTAGTACAGTAAGTTTCTTGCCAAGTTCATAATCTTTAGGAGTTTCATATAACAAGGTAAGGGACAGACAATAAATTGAATGCTTTGGCCCAACATAGCTGGAAAAATCAACTATTTGGCATATTTGTTTTACAGCATAACACTTCACTGATTTAGTTGTATTGCTGAAACAAAAGTCTATTCTGTACCACTCTATTTTAACAATATTTTAAAATTTTCCAGGGGTATGTAGTGTGTCCATCTGAAAAAAGATTCCTTTTGCTCTTCACATTCCTCAAGAAGAACCGGAAGAAGAAACTAATGGTATTTTTTTCTTCATGTATGTCAGTAAAGTACCACTATGAATTACTCAACTATATTGATCTGCCTGTTTTGGCCATTCATGTAAGTACTTAATTCACTGATTTATTTTTAATTAATCTGATAGTACCTGTAATTTGTTACTGACCTTACATTTGCCTTGTTTATTTCAGTACAGTTTCTAATAAGCAGACATTCTGATCAGGAAACTGATGATGATGATCTTGATTAGTCTGTAAAGGAAGGAGATAAAGCAAAGACTGTGTAATAACAGTATTTCAATATCATTAATCTTGCTATTTTCCAAACCAGGACTGAACAAGGATACTAATTTATGCTTTGTGTGTACAAAGCTTCCTGGTTTCTTCCAAGGGATTGCCTTTCACAGACACTATTTGTGGAGCAAAGCTGTTGCCAGAGGAATCCAAACTCTGATCCCTGAAGTGTTCAGTGCTTTTTCTAAGGCCAGGGTTATGTTTGGTTTTACTATTCTAATTCATACCATTTGGATGAATACTTTAAATTTTTTGTCCCAAACACAGAATGCATAGTTTAGAAGAAGAAATTGACATTTTATGAAATAGTTATAACTGACTGCAAATGTTCTTCTTTACTTTGTTCTTTTGGGGATTTTTTGCTATACTTTGATAAAACAATTGCAAGTATGAGGTTAGGTTGATTGTTTGGGTTTTTTAACTTGTAATCTTATCGAACATTGCTAAAGTTGCAAATGTCCTTTTTCTGAACTTCAGGCGTTTATGCAGCCCTCCTGAAAAGAATGCTTATGCAACCAAATATTTAATGCTTTGGAAGATACAGATCTCTGAGAGATGCCACTTCATGTAGCCCTCTACTGTTGACTATGTTTCTTCACTGCAAAATGGTCCTGCTTGGTCTGTGCAAGTCTATGATATGAAAAGATGCCTCAAATTCTTTTCAATTTCTGGCAGTGATACACTATATGAAATGGGAAATCAGATCTAATCTTACAAGTTGGCAGATTTATTTTGTTTATTCTAGTTAATATTTAATTCTTAATGTGTTTGTTTCTTTTTAGGGCAAGCAGAAACAAACCAAACGTACTACAACATTTTTCCAGTTCTGTAATGCAGAATCTGGAATACTGTTGTGTACTGATGTAGCTGCCAGAGGATTAGATATTCCTGAAGTTGACTGGATTGTCCAGTATGACCCTCCAGATGATCCAAAAGTAAGTTAAGGAAATAGAGAAACTCCACAGCAACAAATCAAATCCTAGTTACAAGCACAGTTGCAGAGAAAAGCTGAAACTGGTGCTTGACAGAGGTCAGCATTCAGACATGTTCATATCTAGCTGCTGATTTCTTCTGCTTCCCTTCACCAGCTCCTCAGAAGTTCTGCACTTAGCTGAGACCTCTCATTACCTTTTAAGAATTGTTTCTTAAAATGTAAGAGTCTAAATTGACTTAACAGCACAAAGAATAATCAGCTAAATAGCAAAACACTTCTCAGGAGGAGTATGAGTTTATATATACATCTCTGAGTCTCCTAACAGCTTTTCCAGTATAAGTTTGATTTTTATCAATAAGTTAGTATTCTTATTTGAGTAAATGACCAGTGTAAACAAGCAAAACTCAAACACAGAATTTTTGACAGATATACACAGCAGATACTCCAAAAGCAAAGTTTATTTTTCAGTTATAGCAGACTAAGTTTTGTTTTGTTTTTCTTCTTCAGTAAAAGGTAAAATACTTCTAGTCAGGGGTTATGTTTCAACCTGATCATGCTTTGTATCTTCAGTACTTGCTTTCCCTCATCTATGTGTCAATGCTAAGAAAAAGTCTTAAAAAAATAATGGATGATGCCTTACATTATATTAATGTTAAACTGAGAGGAGAAGAATTATGAACTTGTTTGATTACTGAGACTGATTGGACTTGCTGTTTCTTGTTTTTTCCAAAAGGAATATATTCATCGTGTTGGTAGAACTGCCAGAGGCATAAATGGTAGAGGACATGCTCTGCTTATTTTACGACCAGAAGAACTGGGCTTTCTTCGTTACCTTAAACAAGCCAGGGTAAAGTTACACCTAGTTTTTTGGTTTGGTGGTTTGGGTGGGGTATTTTTGTTGTTGTTGTTTTTTAATATTGTTGTTCAGTTTTGTGGGGGTTTTTTGGTTGGGTTTTTTTTTTTACTGTGCAACAAGTTTTTAAAAGCAAAAACTAGTGATTAATCAAATATTTTAAGCTTTTGCTTAGAAAATACTTAATTGAACATCTGACATTAAAGTAAGCAGCGCAAACATAAATATTGAGTGTATTTATAGTTGCTTTGCAACTGTGCAGCTTGTGTTACTAAAAAAGTTTCTGTTATCTGTCATGGAGGGATACTGGGAGTTTGACCGTCCAGAGTAAATTAAAACACAGATGTTGCTTGTGCAGGTTTTTTGAGGTTTTTTTCCCTATTCAGAGACAGTTGCATTTTGTTCAGTTCTGGAAGAAGCATAGCCTTCTGCATGTAATAACTTTAATGTTACAGAATTCCATGTAGTTTCTTGGTTGCACTCCTTATGGGTTTGTTGACAGAGTTTTGCCACTAGTGAGTAAAGTGGTATAGCTTCTAAAGGAAAAGCTATCAAGTGGTAGAAGGGTTATACTGAGTGTGTTTATTACCCTATCTTAAAGGAAGTGATAATACTGACATATTGATGTAAAGACACTTTACAGATACAACTGTAGTACTGAAAAAAAAGTCTCCTCTGTTATCTAGCAGGTCTTTTTCCATTTGTCTTAGGTCTTAGAAACATTTACACTGCATAAATAATCTTGATACTTTTTTTTTTTTTTTCAGGTACCACTAAGTGAATTTGAGTTTTCTTGGTCAAAAATTTCAGACATCCAGTCTCAGGTATGAAATGACTCCATACAGCATCTATTCTGAATATCTGTATAATAATATACATGGAGAATGTCATATAACGACTGCAGTTTAGAAACATGTGTGCTTGTTTGGCAAAGTTCCTGTAGATGACTACTGTGCACTAAATCCCCCTGCCATATTGTCCCTTGATGGTAAAGCAATAAAATGTTTAGAAATTAAAGATTAATTTTAATATCTAGTACTAAGTTGTATGAATTTGCTTGTAAGAAATAATTTTTTGCATTACATCACGAAACCACAGTGATGTAAACCTGCTTTCAGCTTCTGAACAGAGTGTTCTTGTCTGGCATAGCAACAGTGTTTTGTTAGCTTTTATTGAATAATTACGTATATTCAGATTAATTGTGAATAACATATATAACTTAAAAGATGATTTACTCAGATCAGACTTCAGTGTGCAGGAGATTCAGTGCTAGCGCATGGAAATGCTAGTGTATAATCCAAGTGTATTTTTAACTAGCTAGTGTTAATAAAGCCCAGCATCGTATACACCTGTTTTGTGCTCCAGTGCTACAAAAATAGTCATGGACCACAAAGTTGAATAGAATAGTGTAGTAAGTTTTGTAGATGCAAATTTCTGTTGTTGTTAGTTCTGCAGATCAGTCTTTATATGGGAGCTCTGTAAAGCTTCTTTCCAGTAACTTAAATTTGAAATAGCAAGTACAGGAAGCAGTGAGGATAATCCCTAGAACAAGAGGTTCCTCATTAAGAATAATTAGGAAGTAATGATGTCTAATCTAACTTATTTTTCGTATGCTGAATTAATATATGTTAAGCATCATATGATGCTTGACTTTGGAGGTAAAGCATATTGGGAACTTCTCCCACTACAAATAAAATGCCTCAGTCTACACAAGTGCATCTGCATTTGTGTCTTAGAATTCATACTGCTTATTTTACAATGCATTTGCACTAAAATAGGGAAGACTATGTATGGAATTACATGGAGTGGTACAATTTAGATGTCTTACTTAGAAGTTGTTGTCCATTTATTGTCCATTCTCAATACACACAGTTTCATGGTGTGGCCGATGAACTTCTTTGGGGAAACCCAATTTAATACTTATGTAAATGTTCATATGGCTGAGGCTTTGTACTGTAATTCAGCTTCAGGCTTTTTTGTGTCTCTGTTTATAAAAGCACTCATACATGGAGGTGCACTCTGCCATCACACGATAGTTTTGCTGAAGTGAATAGTGAATGTCACTGCAACTCACACAGTAAATAATCTGCCTGAATATAATTTATACACTTGTTACAGCTATAATGGAATATATCTCTTATTTTAGTTTGGTTTTTGTGTTTTGTTGTTATTTTTTCCCCTCACCAGCTGGAAAAACTTATTGAGAAGAACTACTTCCTTCACAAGTCAGCCCAGGAAGCATACAAAGCTTACATTAGAGCTTATGACTCCCATTCTCTGAAGCAGATCTATAATGTCAATAACCTGGATCTTCCCAAAGTCAGCCTTTCGTTTGGTTTTAAAGTTCCTCCGTTTGTTGACCTCAGTATCCTTTTACTGCAGAGTTTCAAAGCTGAATTTCTGTGTTATGTTAGATGTAATTTAACTGAATTTCCTATGCTATTGCAAATTCCAATTTTTTTTTTTGTTATTAATCACATAAATGCATCATGCTGCAACACCTTAGCAAAGAAAATGTTAAATAGCAAATGTTAAAAGTGCAAAATTTGCCTACAGACTTCTGTTTTAGTGCATGTACACGGTCTGTGTGCTTCAGTTGCTGCAGGGTAGCAGATACTGGAATACATATATGTTCAAGAGTACAGTTCTCCTCCATGCAGAATTATTTTCACTGAAAGGTACGTGTTTTTAAGTTTAATAATGGGATAGTGAAATGGAGGGGTAACAGCATAAAGTAGAAGACTATATCTAGATTACTGTCAAACCTGCCAGTGGTTGGAATTTGAAGCAGTAGTACTTTGGCCAACTTAGTTGAACAGCTGCAGGAATTTATTTAGCGTTATTTAGAACCACAGGCACAAAGTTCTAGTTTTGTATGTAGTTATGCAACTCAACTTTTTGTATAATGCTGTTATTTTTCCCCACATTAATAACCCTTAAAATACCTAAAAAGCAAGATATGAAATTATTCCTTTTTAAGTTCTTTAACCAATAAAATTCCAGATGTGAACAGCAACCATGGCAGAAGACTACAGAAGAGAGGTGGAGGTGGTGGATTTGGTTACCAGAAACCGAAGAACGTCCACAAAGCTAAAATCTTCAAAAACATTAGCAGGAAATCAGACAATCGGCAGTTTTCTCGTTAATCATACATTCATTACAGTGGCTTGTGGCGCTGGAATAGACTACCTTGATCAAAGTCATCTGGCAGTTTCTTCCAGTTTAAACTGCTCCTCTATTAATATTTTTAGGGGTCATTATGGTTTTGTTTCTGAGAACATATTTTATCTTTCAGCTTAGGAAGACTGTTTGGAAGGGAGACTAAAGATAGAAAGGGAGAATATGGCCAAGTAACTTTGCCGTACTTATAAGGAAGAAGACAATTTAATGTAATTATCTTAAGTCAGTACTACAGAGTTTTTTATTAAAGAAAGAAAAAATACTTTTAGGTTTTGTAGAAGAATTTGCTTTACATGTACCCTTGTTTTCTATATGCACCTCTGAAAATTGTTGGAGTAGACAATGCAAGGTTACAGCAAGAATGAAAAAAAGATTCTGTTCGCATGAATCATTGCAACAGATCATAGTACTACAGAACTCTGCTTTGTCCATCAAATGTGCTGAGGAATACAGGAAGATTCCTTTAGAACAGAACATATCTATGCACAATTAAGGCGTTCATTTCAGTCATGGTATCTGTATAACAATTACAGTGTCCAAGATTTAGAAAAAAAAATCTCTTATGCCACATCTGGGAAATGCTTAATACTGTTTCTTTTAATGTTGTGATACAATGTTAACATTCTAGTGAAATGTTTGGTTTTCCTTCGTGTTCTCGTTAAATCTGAATTTATCCATCTGGTAATATCTAGTGTACTCTCTTATGAATATTCAAAGAAAATTAAGAAAAGCAGATGACATAAATGTCAATGACATAAAGTACTTGGCCCAGATAATGTTTTTTAAAATTCTCCATAACCTTGATGCAGTGAGAATTTTTGCAGTTGTAACCTGTGAATCACTTTTTAGTCAGTTAAGCAGATCAGTGATGGGCAAAGTAAAAGCAACTACCACAGGATTGAGGGGGTAGAGAAACTTGATACATAAAAAAGTGCAGTGAGCTGTAAATATACTAGGAGGACTTTTTGAGTAAGAAATATAAAAAAACTGAAATGGAAGAGGGCGAAATACACATTACAAACAGAACAAACATGGCGACCAAGTACAAAAAGAATACACAAGTTGGGTGAAAGTAGAGTAACTGTATTAGATATATTATTTTCATTTCCGTACCATTGTAGAAGTAGGTAACTATTCTTATGAGGCTACAATGATGGTGGGCAATAGTATTTTAAAAACGCACATCTGTCCATGCCAGGAAAAAGTCATAGAATCCAGAAATCTGGGCCCTGTGTGATTACAGTAAAACAGCTTTTAATTAACATCTAAAATGTAACCCAGGACCAATTATGAATCCAAAACGATGTGGTTACTGCAATATAAAATAGACTCATTCCTTAGGTCTTTTGAAATAGCATGGCAGATTTACAACTATGATACATGCATTGAGGTATTGCAGAGTATTGCAGAAAAACACTGACAAACTTTCTTTTCACCCTTAGGAAAACTAAATCATTGGGGAAAATACTATGACCTTTCTGTTGCTAGTGCTTCCACCATTTAGAACTCTTTGAGTGTTGCCTTTTTTTCCCTTTTTTTTTTTTTTGTGAAACTGCTGACTTTACGCCTTTATGGACTTTTCAAGACTTTTAACATTGGTCAGATATTAAGAATTTACGATATGTCAAAATATTTAAGTAGATTAATTTTGTTACTAGGATTTGAATGTCTTGTGCTTACAGGGTTGCAATGAAAAAAGAAATCTGCTTTGAAGTGTAAGCAGTATTAAGTACATGATGGCTCGCTCACTGAGTTATAATCTTTGATTCTGGGTTTGCTTATATATTTATAAATAATAGATGTCAAAATAGTTCTCATGTTTGTTTAATAGCACATTTCAAGAATTACCACTGACATCTACAGCATCATACACTCTGCCTACATGCTGTGCAGTTACATTATGGGAATTAACTTACACTGTAGTGAAATTAACTCTGAGGAACTCATTAGGTGAACTGCAAAATTAATTACTTGAAAAGAGATGTAAGCAAAGCTGCAGTACTGTAAAGATCAGAGCGTGGTTATGTGGGCACAAGCTGTGTGGAGTACCTATTTGAAACAGCAGAAAAGCTGAGATGATGGCACAGTCACTGACCTCGTGCTGCACAGCCACAACTGAGTAGGCTTAAAAGCACATCAGAATCCCTGCTACTTCTCTATGTAGGCAAAAATCTGCTTCACAGAGAACTCCTTTTTTTCTGTCACTCCTTGTTCTGGGAACAGAAGGGTGACTGCTTTTCTGGCAGCTAGAAAACCACTAGCTCCACCTGATTTCTTCTTTGGAAGAGTTGAGGCCCTCAATTTCTAAACTCTGATACGAGGACAACTGAAAAATCAGGGTTTGGCCTGACTGCACAACTGCCCTGGTATATTTGGGTTGCATTTTCTTATGTACCCTAATACAAAGGAATCTTTTAGACAGATGAAAAAAAAATGGATGGTATTGCTCTAGAGGGGTACTAGCTTACCCTAAAAATACTGCCACTTAAGCATTAGAATGTATCATGGCTGCATAGTCTACAAACTAAGCCCTTTAGCTTCCTGCATTGCACAGATGCAGTTACCTTTCTCTCTATGTTTATGGAATCATAAAGAAAAGTAGTTTCTGATGAAGTATCTGGATGTATCAGGCAGCATTTATTCTACTACAGTACTGCAAGAAGTTTAAAAGATTGTCAAACTGATTGGAAATCTAACGTTTCTTTTGTAGCTTACCCTGTTATCAATCTTTTCAGCAGTTAATAGACCTCAGCCATCAGACTCTCAAGGCTTGTCTCATAACAGTGACTGATAGGTTGGGGACTAATATTGTGTGCTTTGAGAAATTGCCTTCTTTCTCTGAGAACCTTGACAAAGAAATTGGACTCTTTAAACCACTTAAGGGGGTGATCAAAACTGTCCTGTTTGAACTGGAAGATTTTTTTTTTGACAGCTTTTGGAACAGGCCCATAAATGAGAATTTGATTGCCAAGCTACTGCTCATAATTATGAAAAATCTTGTCATGATATGAGTTTCCTGTGCCATAACCCTGCCGGGTTACAGACAAGCTCAAGACTAGTCAGGAAGTTGCCATGAAATTTTTCAGGCTGAATGTCACAGATAGAGAGCACATTTATTGACTGTGAAGCATGAATCCTTGACAACTGAGCAAGATGTTATTTACCTGGGTCTGCTGTAAATAAGTGTGTTTATATTTTGGCAATAATTAGCCTTTTTGTTTCATGCGTGGATTTTGATGACTCAATTTCAGTAAACTACCAAAGCATAAGATACTCTTAATGCTTTCTTTTCAAGCCAGTAATCTAAAGCTCAGGGGAAGCAAGCTTTCACAGGAAGGGTGAAAAGGATTATGTGATTTAAACTAATTAACATTCTAGGCAGAGGTCTCCAGTTTCTTCTCACTGTGAAGGAAAGCAGAGTACTAATGATACTGCACAGGTCTGTTGACTTTTTTGGGTTTATTTCTACCACTGTCCTGTTTAAGAGATCGTTGCCTAGTTGCTTCAACTCCCAAAACTTACAAGGGATTTTACAGAGATCTAAAAACCTAACAACTAGAAAAGAGCCAGTTATTAGCACTTCAATGGTGAGTTGATTGGGGTTTTGTGTTGTTTCATTTCAAACTAAAATAATGCTTAAAGAAGCCTAGCAATCAACTGGCTAGGCATGAAGAATAAATTCTGTCTCTGCTCTTGACTTTTGCTCTACGGGTTTGATTTCCTCAGGATTTTAGCTACTTGGCTTGACAGGACAATTCATGCAACTGTTTCCAATGCTTTGTTTGCTGTAGATTTATAGAAGATGTTGAGCTGTGAAAATAAGAAACCAGCCTCTTGAAGTGGAATGCTCTTCACTTGTAAAAGATTTGCTGGCTTGCATCAAAGTCATAAATACTACTATGTTGCTTGTGTCAAATCTCTTTATTGCACAGCCACGTGGGGAAAAGATTACTTTTTTTGTTCTCCTCTCTTAGCCACCACGATAAACTTTTGATATGGAGTTGTGAGGAGAAGTAGAGGAAGGAAGTAGAGAAAGGAAAGCAAATGGAAAATGGGGGTACCATCCAGAGACACACTCCCTTTGTTACGGCAGTGTTTTCCAGCTTAAGAACTGCATTTGCCTTGCAAAAAAATCTGAGCATACTCTACAACAGCAGTCCATCTTTCCAAACACTTTCGTCAGCTACAACACTGAAAACCATAACTATCTACTTTTTCTTCCCCCTAATAGGTCAAAATTAAAAAAAGAAAATCAAAGGCTCTGCAAAATCATATGTAATAGTTCCAAAACTTCTTCCAAACACTCTTCTCTATTTTGACTGTCATCTGAAGAGATGTTTAGCCACTCAGGACTTTCTGAGCTCCTCTGCTGAGTGGTTGCAGTCATAGAATAGAATCATAGAATCATAGAATGGTTAGGGTTGGAAGGGACCTCTGGAGGTCATCTAGTCCAACCCCCCTGCACTGGGCAGGGACATCCCCAACTAGATCAGGTTGCCCAGAGCCCTGTCAAGCCTCGCCTTGAATGCCTCCAGGGATGGGGCCTCAACCACCTCCCTGGGCAACCCGTTCCAGTGTTCCACCACCCTTGTGGTCACCTATGAATGTTGGGGATTACAGGAATATTAAATGTGTTACTCCACATAACTAAATCTAGATGTTCACTCATAGGGGTTGACAGACAGTGTGGATTTTTAGGAGCTATTGAATCTTCCTTACAAGCTCTGGATAAGTGTTCTTGATAAACTGTTACTTCTAATTAATAAACCCCTTTCTGTATGGCATAAGAAAACAGACTTGAGTAGTGGATCCTGGCACCTTTCTCTAGTATGGATTTATTAAGCCACATAGTAACACTAATAGCTACAAAATGTAATTTGAGAGCAGAAATGTAACCCTAAAATTATACTGCTTTAAAAAAGGGGGGGATGCAAACAAAAAGGCCCCTATAAAGCAACTTCACTTTTTCCATAAAAAAATATATTCACTAATACATTTTTTATGTTCCTTATAACTATGGGGGAAGAAAAGCCAAATGGCTTGTATTAAAAGAGGTAACTGTTTAATACTAGAAAAAGAATCCTTGACTTGTACTGAGCCCTAGCTGCAGGTGGCCTGTAACAAAACTACATCAAGTGCTAAATGATTATTTAAACATTTTATTTTCCACTTCATTGAAAAATTTTATGAATTGTTTTCTGGTGCTTTGCAAGTATGTGCTACTAGAATTTTATGTAAACTCTCCACAAGTTTTTGTCCCACTTTCTACATGAGTTTAGCAAGGGATTATTTGTAAACAAGGATACGTAATGGAATATTTTCAGTTGCAAGGGACTTACACTGATCACCTACTTGAGGTGAGGCCACACCAATGCTATTTCAGGTACAAACTAATGAATATACAGGTTTTAATCAAATTCATTTGAAGACTTCTTTCTTTGAGTATTGGTTTGAAACTTGTCTATTCAAAAGTACCACACAGAGAAATACACGTGTATTCCATACTTGTCTTCGTGAGAAATTCATACAAAGGCTTTGCTTTACACTCATGTTATAATGGCAGTGGAGTTCATTAGTAGTAATAGGTGGCCTATACGGGGAGTGTTTTGGGAACACTTCTCCAAGGAAATAAGGTTGTTTCTAATAAAATTAAGGCAAATATGAAATGAGTTGCTGCACAGATCTGAAGTAATCTAGAACAAGAATTGAAGGCATTTGAGCACTGCATCTTTCTTAGACATCAATTAAAATGGAAATTGATGGATTTGGACTCCTAACTAACTTTGAATCTAACACTTAAAAACACTAAAATCCACATGTAAAAAGCACATCTTGTAAACAGGCAAAATAATAATTATTAAAAAAAAAATTACTGCAGTAGCAGAAGCTAACTAACAGTCAAGGTCGAACAGATTTACTCAATTTTAAGTTATTAGTTGAGGTGTTTTTCTGTATGCCTGCTCTAATAGGAGGAAAGCCTAATGGTGGCAAATCTGCTCCTGTATAATCCTTTTATATTCATGTGTTAGCCTTAGCCAACACTAGGGCTCACTGTTAACATACGTGCACACACCCCTGTAGCAAACCTAATCCATGCAGGTATGCAGATCTCTGCTGATTATTCCTTGCAGTTAGTGGTTTGCATCCTCATAGGTTACATAAAACTGATATTTGAATGGAAGTGACTGTCATTATCATTAATAAAATCAATACTAGCTAGCATGTACGTGCCATCTAGATTCTTCATCACATTTTCAATCACAAAAACATGGAACCAGCTGTCAAAAGGCTTTTGAGGGCTTGTTTTTTACGTGAGCTGAGATTTTTTTTTCTGGGTATCAGATTTATGTAACTGAGTTTTCTGAAAAATGCTGTATAAATGAAGCTGGTTTTCTGCTAAAGAAGAACTAGCACAGAACAGAGGATGGAATAAAACTGCAGCTACTAGAAACTCTCATAGGACTTCATATCTAAAACAAAACACGGAAAATAAGTCTAAAAATAATCTGCTTATATCTAAAACCGATAAAAGCAAACTTCTGAAAAATATAAGCTATATTTAAGTTTTATATATTTGCTATAAAAATACAGCATCGCTTCATATAATAAGTTGAAATTCTGTTATCCAGATGAGTCATCATCCACCAAAGCTGTTCCTAAGCAGCATGCTGTCCTTGAAGACGACTGAAAACAGAGAGCAATAATGAAACTGGCCTGGGTAGCTGTTGTCTGCCGCAGACAGCCGCTTCCTTAGCACAACTCCACAGAGTGGAGCTTGGACAGGAATTAGAAGGATGCAGGGAGGGTTAAGCTAAGTTAAGAACTTCCAGACTGACAGAAAAAATATAAAATTATGACAAGGCTGAGTCTGAGGAGATTCATTTCAGCGTTGGCACCAGAAGAATGATTTTTGCAGGTGGTGTTTGGTAAGGTGGTAGGGACTAGAAAATATGTTTTGCAGTTCCTCACCTCTGTCACAAGACCTTTCCTCAGCAATTCACAGATCACAAGGGAAAAGTGAGAACAGATGCAAAGGAGGAGGTAAAGTATTTCTACTCTTAAAAGCAGATTACTATTTTCCACAATTTTGTTTGGCATCCCTCTAATATCTCAGCCCACAAAGCTCCAAACATACAGCTGGAAAGATATTATTTTGCATTTACTCTTCCTTCTTGATCTAGCTCCAAGTCTTTAGTCACATATTTATTTGCTTATTTAAAGAGCAATGAAACAGTTGGTAGATCAGTTATTTTCTGGTGACACACACTTCCATACTTCATTGAAAGATGAAACTGTAGTTTCTGAAGTCATTGAGAACAATCAGTGAATAAAGCAAAGGATTATCATTGCTTTCATTGCTCTTTGACATGACACCAACTTGTAATACTGTAACTGTACATTAAACTAGGTACTCCTTTAGTTTCAGTAGAGGAAGAAAAGTGTTTTAGTTTTATCTTTCTTGGGTTCGGGTCTTTTTTACCATTTCATGCAATGTTTATTTGCTTTTCTGTCATTTAGAATATATGAATACATGCAAGTCTCCTCATTTTTTAAAATTCCTTATTCTCTTTTTCAAAGTGTACCCTGGTTTCTGAGACATTGTAATGTGTTGCCATAGCAATCTTTCAGGAGCGCTAAGACTTTGCAGTCACAAGATGAGACAGCAGTGGGGTAATTATCAACAGAAAATAAATCCCTTTGAGATGTATTCAAGTATCTGTATTTTAAGACTATTTTTTTCAGCCAAGTAGGAGTAAAAAGTTGGAGATTTCAATGCATTTGATGTGTGAACTGTAAACTGGAATATAACTATCAGGATGTAGCACATAATGTAGACCTAATAAATAGTAGTAGAGGAATGGGATACATAGCTTCTAAGAAAGGAAGATTTTGAGATCATCTGGGCTGCTTTAATGGTGGCCCACACATAGTCCACAACCCATAAATGAAGCATCCTCAAAAAATGAAAAAGGCAACCTCGTTCCCTGCAGAAGCAGGAACAAATGGATCATATCCTGGCCCATTTGGGCCCTTAAACATGAAACTTTTGCAGTCAGTCTGAGATTTGTTGGTTTGCAGTTCTTCTTTAATACCTGAGTTGACAAGACTCTTTTGTTCCTTTATTAAGTTCACAGAATTGAACTGGCAATTGTTGAAACATTTAGAAGTTAAAGGGATTTTTTTTTTTTATCTGCTTGTTTTCCTTACTGCTTTTAGGTCTAAGTGCCTTTTAAAGGAATAAAGTGTTGTTCAGTAATTCTTTAGCTGGCATTTAAAAAGTGGCATTAACTTGTTAGTTAACATGTTTTGTTAAATGAGACACAAATTAGAAACGAGCGATGTAAAGACAAAACGTGAAGCTGCTTGTGAAGCAGTCACATGCTGTCTGCATGGAGATCTCTCAACAGCCCATATGACCTAATAAGGGAAAAGAGCCTGTGTTTCATTCAGTAACTCCCACAGAAATTGTCCCGGTAACAGACTAAGGGGAAATAAAGGCAATGGAAACATTAGTGGAAGGAGCTACACTGCTCGGGGCTTTGCAGCTGAAAGGTCAGGGATTCTGTTGGGGCCACAGCTTTATCTCAAATCCTGCCCTATAAAGAGCTGATGAGGTGCTTTAGCACAAGGTTGGTCCTTCTCTGATGCAGGAGTTTGTAGAGCACAAATTTTAAACTAAAAGAGGGTAGATTTATACTAGATATAAGGAAGAAATTCTTTACACTGAGAATGATGAAACACTGGCCCAGGTTGCCTGGAGAGGTGGCAGAAGCCCCATCCCTGGAACCATTCCCGGTCAGGTTGGACAGGCCTCTGAGAAACCTGATCTAGTCAAAGATGTCCCTGCTCACTGCAGGGGGGTTGAACTAGACGACCATGAAAGGTCCCTCCAATTCAAACTATTCTGTGATTCTAAATCCTGGTTATGGGTTGTAAAGGACCCCAGGAATGAAAGCAGACTGCATTAAAGGATACTTCGCAAAGGCCTTAGATATAATACACACCTTAAATATTATACCCAGGTTTCTATATGATCCTGTCACATGATGTGACATCTGGACCTCATCTGGAATACTGTGTCCGGTTCTGGAGCCCTCAATACAGAAAGGACATGGACCTGATGGAGCGGGTCCAGAGGAGGGCCACGAAAATGATCAGGGGGCTGAAACACCTCTCCTATCAAGACAGGCTGAGGGAGCTGGGATTGTTCAGCCTGGAAAAGAGAAGACTTTGGTGGGACCTACTAGTGACTTTCTAGTACCTAAAGGGAACTTCCAAGAAGGCTGGAGAGGGCCTGTTTACAAAGGCCTATAGTGAAAGGACAAGAGGCAATGGTTTTAAATTGGAGATTAGTAGATTTAGACTTGATATTAGAAAAAAGTTCCTCANTTGCTCTTTGACATGACAGCAACTTGTAATACTGTAACTGTACATTAAACTAGGTACTCCTTTAGTTTCAGTAGAAGAAGAAAAGTGTTTTATCTTTCTTGGGTTTGGGTCTTTTTTACCATTCCATGCAATGTTTATTTGCTTTTCTGTCATTTAGAATATATGAATACATGCAAGTCTCCTCATTTTTTAAAATTCCTTATTCTCTTTTTCAAAGTGTACCCTGGTTTCTGAGACATTGTAATGTGTTGCCATAGCAATCTTTCAGGAGCGCTAAGACTTTGCAGTCACAAGATGAGACAGCAGTGGGGTAATTATCAACAGAAAATAAATCCCTTTGAGATGTATTCAAGTATCTGTATTTTAAGACTATTTTTTTCAGCCAAGTAGGAGTAAAAAGTTGGAGATTTCAATGCATTTGATGTGTGAACTGTAAACTGGAATATAACTATCAGGATGTAGCACATAATGTACACCTAATAAATAGTAGTAGAGGAATGGGATACATAGCTTCTAAGAAAGGAAGATTTTGAGATCATCTGGGCTGCTTTAATGGTGGCCCACACATAGTCCACAACCCATAAATGAAGCATCCTCAAAAAATGAAAAAGGCAACCTCGTTCCCTGCAGAAGCAGGAACAAATGGATCATATCCTGGCCCATTTGGGCCCTTAAACATGAAACTTTTGCAGTCAGTCTGAGATTTGTTGGTTTGCAGTTCTTCTTTAATACCTGAGTTGACAAGACTCTTTTGTTCCTTTATTAAGTTCACAGAATTGAACTGGCAATTGTTGAAACATTTAGAAGTTAAAGGGATATTTTTTTTTTATCTGCTTGTTTTCCTTACTGCTTTTAGGTCTAAGTGCCTTTTAAAGGAATAAAGTGTTGTTCAGTAATTCTTTAGCTGGCATTTAAAAAGTGGCATTAACTTGTTAGTTAACATGTTTTGTTAAATGAGACACAAATTAGAAACGAGCGATATAAAGACAAAACGTGAAGCTGCTTGTGAAGCAGTCACATGCTGTCTGCATGGAGATCTCTCAACAGCCCATATGACCTAATAAGGGAAAAGAGCCTGTGTTTCATTCAGTAACTCCCACAGAAATTGTCCCGGTAACAGACTAAGGGGAAATAAAGGCAATGGAAACATTAGTGGAAGGAGCTACACTGCTCGGGGCTTTGCAGCTGAAAGGTCAGGGATTCTGTTGGGGCCACAGCTTTATCTCAAATCCTGCCCTATAAAGAGCTGATGAGGTGCTTTAGCACAAGGTTGGTCCTTCTCTGATGCAGGAGTTTGTAGAGCACAAATTTTAAACTAAAAGAGGGTAGATTTATACTAGATATAAGGAAGAAATTCTTTACACTGAGAATGATGAAACACTGGCCCAGGTTGCCTGGAGAGGTGGCAGAAGCCCCATCCCTGGAACCATTCCCGGTCAGGTTGGACAGGCCTCTGAGAAACCTGATCTAGTCAAAGATGTCCCTGCTCACTGCAGGGGGGTTGAACTAGACGACCATGAAAGGTCCCTCCAATTCAAACTATTCTGTGATTCTAAATCCTGGTTATGGGTTGTAAAGGACCCCAGGAATGAAAGCAGACTGCATTAAAGGATACTTCGCAAAGGCCTTAGATATAATACACACCTTAAATATTATACCCAGGTTTCTATATGATCCTGTCACATGATGTGACATCTGGACCTCATCTGGAATACTGTGTCCGGTTCTGGAGCCCTCAATACAGAAAGGACATGGACCTGATGGAGCGGGTCCAGAGGAGGGCCACGAAAATGATCAGGGGGCTGAAACACCTCTCCTATCAAGACAGGCTGAGGGAGCTGGGATTGTTCAGCCTGGAAAAGAGAAGACTTTGGTGGGACCTACTAGTGACTTTCTAGTACCTAAAGGGAACTTCCAAGAAGGCTGGAGAGGGCCTGTTTACAAAGGCCTATAGTGAAAGGACAAGAGGCAATGGTTTTAAATTGGAGATTAGTAGATTTAGACTTGATATTAGAAAAAAGTTCCTCACCATGAGGGTGGTGGAACACTGGAACAGGTTGCCCAGGGAGATGGTTGAGGTCCCATCCCTAGAAGCATTCAAGGTGAGGCTTGCCAGGGCTCTGGGCAACCTGATCTAGTTGGGGATGTCCCTGCCCACTGCAGGGGGGTTGGACTAGATGACCTCCAGAGGTCCCTTCCAACCCAAACCATTCTGTGATTCTATGTCACCATTTATTACTCAGAAAGGGGCGCAACTCATTGCTGTGTGTGTTTTATGTGTACCACCTGTTAACATCTATTACAGACTTTAAAAGAGGTTGTGTAACAGGTTTATAATTATTTTCAAAACATGCTGATTTTCAGGGAAGTTACCAGAGAGGGCCAAGAGAAGGGAGTATTTGTTCAGAGGCTCTGCAGGTGCTCCTACTAAAGAAATTATGCCATAAACCTGCCCTGAAACAGACATTGAGATATTCACGGTCACTTGAAAATATAAGAGAATTTCTTATGTTTGTGGGTTGAGGTTTTTTTCCCTTTTTTTTTTTTTTACTGGAAAAATTATCATTTAGATGCTACATCCTAGAAATAACGTCTTTAGTACTAAAACCGTCACCCACCTTGCAGGCTGGTCCAAGCGGCGGCGGGAAGGGGCCGCTTGCTCGAAGCCAGGCGACGCTTTGGCTGAGAGGAACAGGGCGGGGGGCCGAGGCCGCTTGCTCGAAGCGAGGCGACGCTTTGGCTGAGAGGAACAGGGCGGGGGGCCGAGGCCGTGAGGAAAGGGGCTGTCCCGCCACCCTTCGGGGTCTCTGAGGAGAGAGGGTGCTCATCCGCCTCACAGGTGTTGTGAGGAGAAGGGCTGTGCGGCCGCCTCACGGCTGCTATGAGCAGAGAGAGTGCCCAGCCGCCTAAGGAGTGCTATGGAGAGAAAAGGGAGCATCTAGCCGCTTCAGTGCTGCTGAAAGGAGATGCCAGGGCAGATGCCGGCGGAGATACCATCCCTCCCCACTTCGGCGCTGGCCAGAGGCCGTGCAGCCGCTCCGCCAACGCCCCCGAGGCGGCCGGTGGGGCGGGGCGGGAGCGGCGGTGCCGCCCTCCCCATATCTGCCCTTCTTCGCGGTTCCGATGAGTCTCCTTGTTTCCGCAGTAGCCGCCCGGTATGAGCCTGAAGAGCAGCGGGCTCCGGCATAGCGGGCGCCTGGCGGCACCGCGGTGGGAAGGGGGCGCGGGCTGCGTTGAGGCGGCAGCACATGGCGGGCGGCGGCTGAGGGGAGGCCCTGTATGGGTTCCCGCTTCTCGGGAGCGGAGCTGGGGATGGTGGCGGGACGGCAGGCAGCCTGGGAAAGGTGAACGTGCCCCTGTGCAGTAGTGAAGCATGGCGGAGACCCTGAACCCCTGCACCTCACGGGGCCAGTGTGATGCCAACATGGGTGCCAACAGCTCGTCAGCCAATATGGACACCAACGTCTCCGCAGCTGCCTCCTCTCTGGTGGGTGGCAGCATGTGGAGGGCCCAGGAGCCCTTCTCCATCTTCACCATCCTTATCGTAACACTGCTGGTGCTCCTGACTATGGCCACCTTCCTCTGGAACCTGCTGGTGCTGGTGACCATCCTGCGAGTGAAGGCATTCCACCGGGTGCCCCACAACCTTGTAGCCTCCACAGCAGTGTCAGATGTACTCGTGGCAGCCCTGGTGATGCCACTGAGTTTGGTGAGGGAGCTGTCGTCTGGCCGGCGGTGGTGGCTGGGCCGGGAGCTGTGCCTGATATGGGTCTGCTTCGACGTGCTGTGCTGCACAGCCAGCATCTGGAATGTCACCGCCATCGCCCTGGACCGCTACTGGTCCATCACTCACCACCTGGAGTACACGCTGCTCACCCGCCGCCGCCTCTCCAATGTCATGATCGCTCTCACCTGGGCACTCTCTGCTGCCATCTCCCTCGCTCCTCTCTTTGGCTGGGGGGAGACCTACAGCCCTGAGCAGGAGTCCTGTCAAGTCAGCCAAGAGCCCTCCTACACCATTGTCTCCACTAGTGGGGCTTTCTACCTGCCTCTCTGTGTGGTGCTCTTTGTCTACTGGAAGATCTACAAAGCAGCCAAGTTTCGTATGGGAGGCCAGAAGAAAAATGCTGTGGTGCCTCTGCACAAGGCTGCCCAGGTAAGGGTGGGGAAGGCAGAGGGAGCTCCCGCTGCCTCCCCCAGCACCAGTACTCCTCCCTCACATCTGCTTCTAGCCATCACTCCTGAATCCATGGTTTCAGTGCAGTGAGATGACTTCGTGTCGTGGGGCTCTTGTGTGAGTTCAGCTTTGTTACAGACTGGACATAAGCAGTAATTAGTAAGTCAGAAAGTGCCACTCTTGGAGAAGAATTTTATTACCATTTTTTTCATTAGTGTGTTTTAAGGGTAACTGACAGTCACTGCCAGTCTGGAAAGCCAATTAAAAAATCATCTCTAGCCTGAATTTCCCATTCCTTGGGGTTTTTTCCTCTGTTTTTTTAAGAGTGTGGATGTAGTATACAAAGACATAAACAGATCCCTAGGTCATGTACAGAGTAAATGCATGCACATTTATCTACCAGCATGGACTTTGTGTGGGATCTATCAGTGTCTGAATAGATTTTAATAAGCAAATTACAGACTATTTATGTGCTTGTGCTATTTTATCTGGGAACATACTGCTCACTGCATAGTATTGAAGCAATGAATTGTTTCTATTTTAAAATTACTGTCTAAAAAGCACGTCCTCCTCCTTTTTATCCCAAACGTTGCCTGTAATGCTGAAGAGCTCTAGTCATGTGGGAGGGCTCATTCATCTTGGAGATACACCTGGTTGACAGGAAAGCTGTGTCCGTGTGGAAGGATTGGGATTGTCCCCTTGTGTCTGGTTGAAGCCAGGCTTTCTGCATGATGATGCTGTGGCCTGTGTCATGTTACCAAGATGCTTGGTAGTGCTCTCTGTAAACTCTCTCAATTTTCTATCACATACTCGGACTCTCCCTCCTACCTGTGGAGAGAATTTCTTACAGTACATTTTTGTGATTTCATGTTGTACTTGCTAAGTCCAGTCCCTTACCAATAACAAAAAATGACTTATGTGGATGTTAGAAATACCTAAACAGACATAGAACATTTCTGTTCAATTGGGGCTGATCCTGAAAAGCCTCACTCCTCTGCTAAATCCCTCTAATTTTGATTTGGAGTCACGGAAGCATATGTTAAGGTCACAAATAAAAGTCTGTAGGTTGTATCCACTGATTGTAGTCAGAGATGACAGCACCAGCAATTATATGTGGTCAGACTTTCAGATTTGGGTCCTGGTGTCTTGAAGATATTTATAATGTAAGTTGATTTATGAAGCTGTCTTCTATGCAAAAGCAGAAACTTTTTTAGAAAAGATGAGAATGTCTCCTCTAGTAGCATTCTTTTTTTCTTCATACAGACTTCATCTGCTTGCTTGCACTAAGTTTCTTTCCAAATTGTTGTAAGTTTGATGAATATATTGCTCAGAGTTAACGCATAATCTTTCCAAGCACAAAGTCTAATTGAATATTTACAGTGGTTTTGCATGGTTCATGTTTTTCTGGGAAGCTAAATGAGCTGAGGTGTTGCTGCTTAAGTTTTAGCCTGTACAGGGACACATTTGTTGGTATGTCAGTTTTAATATGAAATGGTCTGGCTTCTAATTGTCATAGTTCTGCCTGCAAAAGTGCTTGCATGGGCACAGCTAGGCTGGCAGCTGAGTGCTTTTTGCTGATGCAGTAACTGGGAGCTGGCATAGGCTATACTGACAAAAGAGTCCCTGTCAGTGTGAGCTGAATACCCATTTTGGAGGGGTTGTCAGTATAGCTATTATTGCAATAGCAGCAAATGCCAAGCCAGCAGTTAATCTTTCTTATATTGGCAGTGATTGACAGACTAACTTCTTTTATAGCAGTGATTCTTGCATCTGCAATTGGTATAGAGTGGCCACCTTCCCCATTGTCCCAGCAGCTACATTTGCTGACTTAAATAAAAAGACTTTTGTGATGCACAAGCAAACCTTTACTTGTCATCCAAGGGAAGACCTGATGCCCAGCTGCACACATGTACATTACCTGAACCCATGGATTAATGGAGCTGGCATTCAGGGTTTATTTCTTTTTTGTTTTCTTCCTATGTTAAAAGACTAAGACTTACACACAGAGTTTTATCCTGATCCCATTTAAGCTTACAGGAGCAGGGTCCATTGTGTTCACAGGAACAGTAGCAGGAGAAGAATCTTCAGATACAACATGTCTCTTTTCACCGTCACTCTGGGTGTGGAGTGCTTTCAATGTCTGTCAGTTCTCAGCTTGAATGCCCTGCACTAGTTTATCTTTGTAACATCAGAGGGACTTTTTGCAGCCAATGCCAAAGATTTGCCCAGCTTCCCAGGCTGAAGGTGAGTAGCGATAGCAGTGATCCCTGCTGGGAGAGATGGCTGTGTTGCACTCAGGAATTAGCTATCAGGTAGTGGTGAGGTGGAACTGCGTGCCAGGGCTGTTTATGACCTGAGGTATACCCAGCAGTATAGCTGGTTAATAGTAGCAAGTTAATTTAAGAAGGAAAAGATTTGAGGTCATAATACTCGTATGCCAGTAGAAATGCCTTGAAGAAATTGATGCACCAGGTGGAACAACTGTGATGGTACCTTGATGTTTTTGCACAGTGCTTTTCAGTCGACAATGCCAGGCATCAAAGTGCTTTGCAGGCTGCCACTATGTGTATGTATATAAACACAGCAAAAGGGCAATTGTCTCCAAGCTGAGTTGGCATACATATGTTATAATTCTATACTTTTATAGAGATGCTGAGTAGAATAGATACAAAATAACTATTAGGAGTATTTTTTGGTTAAAATTTTACTTGCATTTTGAAAAGCACTTTGTAAAGTCTTTGAAAATATTAAGGTGAGGGAAATAGACATGAAACGTCTGAGGTTCTTCGAGTTTTAATGAAAGCTTTTTTCTTACTTTCCCTTGAAACAAAAAAAAAATTGCAGAATTGGGCCCCTAATTTGGGCTGATGCTTTTATAATTATTTTTTTGCTAATTATGGAATTCCTTAAGTGAATTCTGCAGTCAGTACTGACTTGGGTGACCCTTGTTAAAAAACTGGATATTTCATCAGATATACAGATATTTCATTACTGACAGAGCTATACTGTGTGACACCTTGTTGACAGTAGATAATAATTCTTTCTGTAGATAGTCCAATTGAAATAAAAGAGACTGCTTGAAAAACAGTAGATACTGCTGGATAGTGCCCTTTTAAATCAATGAAGTCACTTGTAGTGCAGCAAAGTCAAGGATGTCAGAGTCTGAATGTCAGGATTACATGGAATAATTGCAGAATCAGGTTTAAATTTCCATGTAAGGAGTTAAAAATCAAGTTCTTTTGATGCTTGGGGTTTTGTTGGTTGGTTGGTTTGGAGATTTGTTTATTTTTTTCTTTCTTTGTTTGTTTTCTTTCTCTCAAAGTACCTTGTATAGTGTATGAGTAATTGGGCCTGATCTAAACTTTATCAGTTTTGTGACAGTTTAGATAGTATCAGGCCCCAGAGCTCCAGCAGTGCAGTCCTGCTCTGCACTTTGGCCCATTCAGCCTCTCCAACCCATGTAACCAGTCAGGAAAATATGGGAGAGAAAACGGATTCTCCTTCTCTGAAGGAGTTGCAGGCTTTCTATTTCCTTTTTCTGCCCCTGACTGGACAAGTAGAAGAGGTGAGTCAGGAAAGAAAGTGCAGCTGTCTAGAAAAGTGGCAGCAGATTTCAGGTAGGAGAAAGGTGAGGCAGGAAACAAAGTGGAGTGGCTAGCAATTTCCTGGAAGAAATGCAAAGCTATTCCTACTTATAGCAGAAGAAGATCCCGTGGGAGAAAGCAGGTGTTCTTTCCCCTATCAAATGTACTGTCTGTCATATTGGTGGAGCATCAAAGAAAGTGTAGACATTCCTGTGTTTTGATCCTTCGTTGTGCATTTCAGTTTCTTGTGTTCTTGTTTGAAGAGCAAGAAGTATGCCAAAGCTGCTCTGAGGCAGCAATGATCTTTGCTGAATCACACTGTAACAGGCAAAACTCTGAATTTGAGGTAGTATGCTAGATTTGATTGAAGTTTATAATCTTTTCTGTTGTTTTGTTACTGCACGCCCTTGAGAATACATAGTACAAACACATACACAGTTCCTGCCAGGAAAGACCAGTAATAACAATCCTTAAAGCTGTAAGGAACATTTTAAATCAAGGTATTTCATCAGAAGTTCCTTGTTGAGATGTTTTTTGTAACGCTGCTAGGAACACAGGAATTGGGAACATAGAGCCCTAGGAACATACAGCCATTCAATAGTAGTGACTTACTGGAGTCAAGACAAACAACAGAAATGTCATCGAGCTGTAACTCCTGATTGGTGTACAGAAGAATGAATTCTGAAATTAAACTTAAACTCTTTTGTGTCTGTAAAAGAATTGGTACTTTGTACTCAGTCTGTCCTCAGAGTAGCGGTCCTTCCAGCTTTTCTCCCTACTGCTCCTGTCTCTCAGCTCCTGCAGCGTGCTACTAGCCACCGGGTGAGAACTGCATGTAACAACATGCAGAGATGTTCACATACAAGGGATGTCTCCAGATTGCTAGGGCATCATGGATTGCTTTACTTTACAGTCTATGACCATTTTTTCCCCTATCACAGCCTGCTTGCTAGTGCTCATCAGTAGGCTCAAAATGTGGGGACGGTTTTATACTGGGCTTATCCTTTCTTCCACGTGGCACAGGGATAATGGTCAGATGATATGATTTCCATTAGAAATTGGAGTCATGCAAAGGCACCAGGACTGGCACTAGAAACTGCAGATTTGGTATAGTCAGAGCTGTATTTAGTTCAAGAGAATCACAACTGGCAAGGCTGGAAAGAAGCTACAGAATCTTTTTGGCCTGTGCTCTTGTTCAGACAATGCCAAATTACTCCATGCCTGAACAAGAAGGGGAATCCTTTAGCAAGATTCCGTTGCCAGCACACTGTAGCACAACAGCACTTGCCTATAGTAGACTAATTTACTTTCCATGTACTTTTTGTGGTTGGCTTGAAACAAAAAGCCTAGACTACGTAGTCTTGGGGGCTGATCTTGCACAAACCAGGCCAGGGAGATGAGTCAAGCCTGCAGCAAATCATATAGAGAGCAATAATAAGTAAAAAAAATAAAAAAGAAATTATGAGAGGTTGGACTTTCCCATCTTTGCAATCTATATTGATACATATTATCTGATATGAACAGCACTGCAGATTAAACCCATGTTTAGCTTTAAAAATCTAGTGGACTTGTCCCCTGACAAATCAGTCCCCACAGCAGGGATGAGGTGCTGGCAGTCCTGTAGTAGCAGTATATGATGACCAAGCAGGGAGGGAACACAGGACTGCAGAGCTGATGCATTTACAGGGACATTGAGCACAAGGGCCTCACTAGAAATCCTCTGTGAAGTCTGGTCCCTTTTGCAGTAGTACAAGCCAGGAACAACTGGCCAGTGCATCTCAGACCTGCCAAGTGGCAGAGCTCACACCAGAGCCTGGCAGTTGGAATGGTATCCCATGCCAGGAATGCCTGAGAAGCAGGTGTCATGGTGAGTGAGCCCGATGGAAAGCCAACTGAGGGAGGGTTGTTCACAGTTTGTGTGACTGGTCAGCTAGAAACAATGGACAGGGTGAGCATTAGACACTGATGATCATGGAAAGCTGAGCTTCCATACAGCTTCCAAGGTTGCGTAAGCCTTGGTGAAGGCCCAGGCTGAAGGACCTTGCTGAGAAGGGATACTAGTTACCTTGTCAAGAAAATTTGTGTATCCTTTTTGAAGGATTTCCTATGGAAAATTGAAGGACAGTATCTCCAGTCTGCGTGGGATATTTACACAGTTTACTTAATGGAAGGTTGCATGAGAGTTCCCATTATTTTTCCTAAAGCACCAGGCTGCTGTTTGCACTTTTAGTATTATTACCCTTATTACAACATTATTTAGAAGCCCCAGGCAAAAACAGTAAAAAGATAATTGAAAAAACAGCTATGACAGCAGAGAAAGTAGAAATTATGTAGATAGGAAGACAACTGCTGTCCTGTAATTTACAGAAAATGCCATGATTGAGTTTCACTTGCTGTTTAGTATTCAGAGACTTGATATAACAACTAGTGATGTCTGTAGAAACTCTTCTGATTTCAGCAGGAGCTTGACCAGGCTGTAAATGCATGCTTCATTAGGAAAAGCATCTGAGGACTGTGGTATCTTCTGTCAAAATAGATTGAATAACTTTTTCTTACAACATGAAATTAGGTGATAAAAAGAGTCGCTATTAGTAAATTCTGCAGTTCAGTTACAAGCCTTCTAAAGTCTGAAGTACTTAAAGGAAAAGACTTTGATTTGATGATGGCACACTGCAAGCCCTATCTTTTGATTAAGAGTTGAAGGTTACATCTAGTTCCAAACTATGCCTGATGCTAGTGACAAAATCCTTTTTCTGTCTCTTCCCAAGAAGCATACTTATGCAGATAATCCTCAGGGCTAAGACATAATCTTTCAGGGTTGCTTGTCACAGATTTTTCCTTATGTCATATATTCATCACTTTTTGCAGAATGTGATTACAGATGAACAGAGCAAGTCCTTCTGCAGACAAATGGTATGATCCTTGCTACATGAGGGGTTTCCCATTTTAATTGCCAGGACAAATATGGTTTTCTTTTTCCTCTGTTATTTGCCTGCACCCATAATCTGCTGCTCTTACATTCTGCAGCCATGTCTCATGTCTGAGCGTGAAGACAGGGATATCCATCTTGAAGAGTGATCATCTAGCCATTGCCAGTGCTTCCCTTTCTTGAGTTGCTCTGCTCATATTAAAGAGAGGTCCTTCTTCTATTATAAAGCTTGCACAAAGGTGGCATGCACATGTGGAATATGGAGCTAAAAAATTTAACAAGCCATCTTTGGAGAGGTGTCAAAGTCTTGCAGTGCCTGTGAATCATCACTTAGGCAAATTTTAGAGCCTCAACTTGCATCCTTAAAATGTTTATTTTATTGCACTGCCTTTGTAGTGCCTAGAAGAACTTCAAATTTGTAGATATTATAATTTTCAGAGTAAAATCACAAGGCAGTATTTTTTTCTGGATAGACTCTAAGCACAAGTAATAACTTGTGCCCAGAACCCATTTGCCACAGTGTCGCTGCCACACAGAGCACAGTGCAGATGGATGTCTTGCCCTTGGCAAGAGAGGAGACAAGAAGCACAAGGAGCTGATGTCTTCTGCTCTCTTGTGTGATTTCTGCTGAAGCCAGAGTTTGAACTGAAGGCTAATTGAAAAGGGTTTTTTCTGGCAATGGAGCACTTCTTGTGAGAATACCAAGTAGGCCTGAGTGAAATAAAGGATAGATGATAGAAAAATGCTTCTTCTGTAGCAAAGCTTTACTTTGATTACTACCAGAGTATTTTATAAGCTACTTCAAAATGGTGGCCCAGTGTCTGGGGGTATGTCATTTCAGGTGCATCTTTATGCTCCCATTGCCATACACTGTATTGGCACTGTCATCAAGCTGCAGCTGGTGCAATGTGCTGCTCTGCCCCCCTCCAAGAGGGAAAAGTGCCTGTGATGAGATAGCCTCTGTCAAGGGAGAGCAAAGGGCACCCAGGTTCTGTCTTACACAATGGACTCTTCTTGATGGGTTTACCTTCCACTGAAGCATTTTCAAAGTATTCAATTCTATTTTATTTCAGGTGTTTATGATTTTTTGGAGGGGTAATGAAATACCAGCATTTTCCAAAGATCAGATACATTTCTTAAAACTTTAATTGAAATCCCGTTCTTTCATTTAAAAAGTTTCTGATGGAAAAAAAAATTGCTGCAGATTTAGCTGGTATTTGGGGGTATGCTTTGTCCTTTCTGCGGAACGAGTGGTAGTGCCAAATACCTGCTCCCACTAGGGATGGGATTTTGAGGTCTGTTTCCAGGCACCTAGGCTGAAGAAATGAGCTTTATCTTGTAGCTGACAAGCAGGCATTTGCTGCAGGTCCTTCCCTAACACCTTAGGGAAATGACCCAAAGAGCCTTCAATAGAATGAAATTCATTTACAGCTCAGACCTGAGAAAGCCTAAAGATCATGTAGCTCAGCTCAGGAGAGCAGGGATAGGCAGAAGGCATGTGCCTTTGTTAACATTATTTAACAACCTGATTTCCCACTAGGTATCAAGGCATCCAATAAAATAAACTGAAAAAGAATGCCCACAACACACATGGCATCAGTTACTCTTTATTTAGCTTTGTTTGTCAGTCACACTCAGCAGCTTTTCTACTATAATGAGGCTTGGTAATGCTGGCACTCTGGGGCATTTTCTTTCTTTCAGCATGGAAGGAGAGGAACTGGGGCCTGTTGTGGTAGGTGCACAGATGTCGTGCTGTCATTTAAAAGTAATACTTCACTCAAACAAATTGTCTTGGTAAGAATGCATGTTTGCTTTTGTTTTGAGGTGAAGGAAGCTTTGCGTGAACCACAGATGGTGTTTACAGCTCGTCATGCAGCTATCACTTTCCAGACAGATGGAGAAGAAACATGGAGAGAACAGAAAGAGAAAAAGGCAGCTCTGATGGTTGGCATCTTAATTGGAGTTTTTGTACTGTGCTGGATCCCTTTCTTCATCACGGAATTAATAAGTCCCCTCTGTTCCTGCAACATCCCGCCTGTCTGGAAAAGCATCTTTCTTTGGCTTGGCTACTCCAATTCTTTCTTTAATCCTCTCATTTATACAGCATTTAACAAAAATTACAACAACGCCTTCAAGAACCTTTTTGTAAAGCAGAGATAAAGGGGAGAAAATGATTCCTTTCTTGCATCATACAGAGATTTCTTGAGGGAAACATGCCTGTGATACGTACAGTTTCCACGCACATAAGGGCTACTTGAGGGGATGTAGGAAATATGAGAAAAATGATGGAAGATGTTTGGATATAAACATGACAGTTTACAGTTGCCCATTGGAAATATATATCTGATCTTCCAAGGTTTGGCAAAGAAGATTAAAGCAGTGGATACCTCCTGTCTGCTCTTTGAATCAGCATGTGTTAAGGTCTGCAAGTGAAGCACTGCATGTGTCTAATACCATAACTGTAAAATCCAAATGGACTGATGTCATCTAACCAGCTACAGGTGCCATTCTGTAGCTCTCTCATCATTAGCAAAAGCACCAGTGGGAACTGCTAATTGAGCAATACTGAAATGTTTGTGAGATGGGCAGGATGCTGGCTTCACTTTTGAAATTTGGAAGGGAATAAACATGCTGTCTTCAATCTGTTGTTGAATTGACATGAAATTAAAATGGATGACTAAGCAGCTCAAAAACATGCCCTTGTATGATTGAAAGGCTGCATGTTCTCTAGCAAGCAGCAGTCCTTGGTGGGTAGTCTTGGTGAAATATGTCAGATAGGTCCTCTGGAGTTAAGTGACATTTTAGAGCCATGTGTAAAATTATTTAGAGCTACTGAGAATGTGCTTGCACTTCTTGCAGAGGGGTAGGTTCTAGCATGGAGTTTTCACCTGCATTGTACTCTGTCACTCTGCAGGGTTCAAGCTCT
Source organism: Bucco capensis (assembly GCA_013396975.1). Classification (NCBI taxonomy): domain Eukaryota; kingdom Metazoa; phylum Chordata; class Aves; order Piciformes; family Bucconidae; genus Bucco; species Bucco capensis. The sequence goes on from VWZO01017914.1 coordinate 169,850, forward strand.
CCCTCTTTTCCAAAACCCAGGTGAGCTCAAGATAGACTCCTGATACAATAGGGCTGTCTTCAGCTAGCCTGAGAACTGTAGCAGGACTACCACTGTAGCATACAATGTAGCTCTCCACCTCCTCAAAGACCAATTTAGCTTCCTCAGGAGATGAGTCTGAGCCTCTGTTAATTTTACTGTGAGAAGTTCTCAAGATAACTACTTTAGTGGTCTGCCCACCCAAGCATCTGTGGCAGCAGTGAGTTGCTAAAGAATGACAGGCTTCTCCTGAAAGCAGCCTTGCTTAATAGTCACCCAGAGGTGACTAGAAACAAGCAGAGAAACCATTAATTTCACTACAGTGCTTTTGGAAAGTTCTTAACAAAATTGTCTTCCCGTACTGGTGCTGTGCATGCCTGTATTTAGGAGAGCAGCAGCACATATTCAGGATTTAAAATCCTGGATTTTAATCACAGGGAATTTGAGCTTAGTGAGGGGGAAAGAAATACATTCTCTGCAGTTATGCCCTAACCTGCTGGATGCTGCTTTCCGTTTAAAGCCAGAAAAGTCACTACCCATCCCCTAGCCATCTGCACAGCACACACAGAGTTCTGCCTAAACCCATTAACCTGGTACAATGGGAGTACAGGCAGGGATAGTCTTCAACCTTGATTAAAAAACAGCTGGAACCCCAGGTAATTTTCTACATCCCTTGTTATTTTATATCTGTGATTAATTAGTCTCATTATTAAAATCTGCAACTTTATTTTAATTGAAAAATAAGGGAAAAGAGTAAAATGAGGCACAAGCATTCCTTTTTGGCACTTCAAGCATCAGAATTTAGATCTTAAGTTACTGCTGTGTTGTTATCCTTGGCTTCAAGATGGACCAAAGAAAATAGGGAAAATATAACTCCCATGTGAACTAAGATAAATCATACAGTATACTGAATATCCAAATACTTAAAAAGAAATAAATAAGCTGTTCTAAAGAAACATCGTTTGACAGTGCTTAAGACATATGGTCACTTACTTACCCAAATAGAAGTTGCTAATTTAAAATGTACAGAGTGGACTACTAGTTTTATTTCCTGAGACCAAATCTGTTCCTAGAAAAACTCACTGGAGACTATTCCTGAGCAGAAAGGCACTGTTCTGAGAACCCTGCAGCTGTACTGAAAATAAGGCCTCAGATTTTGCAGAAATCAAAGAGCTTTGGAAGATGAATGTGAACAAAAAATGCTAATAACTTTCTGAAACAGCTTCCACAATGAAAGCTCTGCAGTAACTTACTATTGCACCCAGGAATTCCTGCTCTTTCACCTTCAGTCCCTCCTAAGTAGCAGTTTTACATGAGAATTCCCAAGCCCTTCCTACATAGATTGATGCAAAAAAAATGATGAAGGGTTTGGCCCCGAGAATATATTGACCAACCCCTGTGAGCAGTACCTTATGAACTAGTCTACACTGCAGTCACCAAAGCACCAGGTAAAAGCAGCAGCTGATTACAGGAACATGCTACTGGGCACGACACGGCCACTTCAGGCAGGGCTGGTAAAGAGGCAATGCCTGCCTCCAGCTCCGAGAAGTGGAGCTTTAGTAGTTGTGATGCCAGCTGGCTGAGGTTGCAAAGGCTGCAGCAGTGGCTGTGGAAACACAGATAAAAGACTATCCTAAGAGTATGTCATCCACCACCCAGACAAGTAAGATTTGTGTATCGCCTTGTGCATGTGCCCTGCTTACATGTCTAATTTAGTAAAGCTGGAGCTAAGGAGGAAGGTGTGCCAGCAAAGCACAATTCTCCAGCTGTCTGTTTTGCATGAGTACCAGCAGCTATACAAAGTGGGACCTCAAGGAAGTAATAACCTTCCTCTCATGCAAGCAATTTTATGTTTCTAAAGAAATTTCAGGAAAGTTTGCTATCTCCTACATGGCTAGGTATACCTGTACCATAGAATAAAAAGTAGAACATGCCTTTTTACTACATGGTAAAATGCTTTTGCATATCATATGTCTCTCTCTGATCAAATACTGTTTGGTTCTAAGACTAAGACTACAATTCAATAAATTCAACAAACAGATTTTTCATGAAATAAAGAGGAAGAGGGGAAGAAACTTAAAAAAAAAAAAAGTCAATTGCCTTTAAACTTGCCTTCCAAGATTTATTCAAAACAATAGTGACTGGGTGCAGTATATATACTGTATGTAAATATACACTACTGCATATATACTTATATACTGTGTATATATGTAGTATATACTACTGTATATATATATACACATATACATACATATATATACATATACACACACACATATATATATATATATACACACTGCAACAAGATTGGCTGGATTTTGTCATGCTCAGATTAGGTGTATGTCACTGATTTCACTCCAAAGGTATTTTACAAGTGCACTTGTGGAGCTACATTTAAAGAAAGCTGTCACTGTCTAAAATCTAAGTATACCTTAAGTTCAGAGACTGCCTCAGCTTCTGAAACAAAGAGCAGACTTACTTGACACCATTCATTAATCAGCATATAAAAATAATTAAATGTACTGAAATGCTAATAAAAGCTCTAAGCAGGCTGTATCAAATAAAAAAAGTAGGTTTTGCTACAAGTTTGGTAAATTTTATTTTGCAAGCCTGGTAACACCAAATGAATTCAGGGCAAGATCTTTCTCTTTAAGCAGTCCAAGATATCCAGCAATACTGATGTAAAACTCTGAGAAACTCTTAGCTTGTCCCTTGCAACCAGCTGTAATGGAGATTTAAGACAGATTCTGCTTTTATAGGCTTGTACAGTCCTTTGCATAAACACACCTAACCTCTCAGAATTCAGTGCCTCAGCTGCACAGCTCCAATCGCCAAACTGTGGGCAGTAAAAATATTTTTAATTTTGTAGATAAATAATTTAATAATGCAAAAAGACCTTAAATCTCCAGTAAAGACATGGAACAGATTGAAGCTTACTGACTTAAAGGAAAATAACCACTTTAAAGCATTGCCCTCCTTTCTTTGAAAACTCCACTTAGAAGTTACCTTTTGACACTGCTCTACACTTTGACAAATAACTCTCATCATTTACTGAAAGCCAGAATTAACTCAGTTGTTTCTGTTTAGCAGGACTGTCATGCTTACAACGCCAAAGCATCTTGGATACAGTTCCCAAAAATCACTTTCCCACAAGTTCCTCCACACTAAACTGACTGGGGATGTCTGTTGTAATGGTTACGCCTGACAGTCATCATTGTTAAGGGGGAGGAATGAAGTTTTCCATTAGAAATTCCTCTTTCATCTTGGTTCCTCCCGAGGTACCAGCAGAAATGGTGCCCCCAACATACACAGCCTGTGACAGAAAGTAGGTAAGTTGTGCTGTCTCCACTGAGAATTCTGTATCTGAGACACATGCTTATGGAAGACAAACACAACCTTCCATGTACTTCTGCATATACCAGTTTGATAGTTTGTGCCAGATACCAGAACATCAAGCTTAACAAAAGGAGTAAGAGAAAACAAAATGTAACCAACTGCTGTGTGACACATGAAAACATCCTTTTAAGTGAATATTAACACAAGTCATTTTTAATGCACTCATAATTCAAAAGTGTATTAAGCCTTCTGAAGCAAACCTTAAAAACACAATAGTAGAAGGTCACTGGATTCCAAACATTCTTTATTTTATATTTGCTGCCATAGAAAGTAACTGAACAGCACTGTCACCAGTGTTACTGGGAAAAGAGAACATGGTTTTTCTTCTCCCCAAGATGTGATGTACATTAAGAAGTCAGTCCAAAATCTTGATGTTAAGTACAAAAAGCAACTGTTTGAATTATAAAATACTGTATATACAGGTATAAAAATGTTTCAGAAAGTGCTCCACAAAGTTTCTAAACTTTCAAGGGCAAATCTTCAGCAGACTAAATAGGTTGTCTCCAAAGGTGAGCATCAGTTTGTTTGAACAGAATGTCTTTATCTTCCTATATTACAGGTGACACAGAGCTTGGTTTTCATCCCAGCCTGGGATAACATGATGGTCCTAGTGATTAAGGGTTGTTTTTTTTCCTGGAGCTATTAATTTAACAAGCAGACTCTCTATATATAAAAATGAAATTTTGAAGAAATTTATACAACAGCTACGCTTTATAAAAATATAGATCTATAATTTTACACCAGGAATTATCCAAGGCAAGTTTCCATTTTCATATGTCTTAACCATTAGAAATTAACTTTTATCCTTTGGAATTTTATCTATAGCTAGAGTGTAAATTAAAATAATGTGAAGTTATTAGCTGGTGAAGAGAGTTTCAAGAATCTCATTCTGTGGGTTTTTTTGGCCAAAATTAACAAACCACTGCATTCTGCAGTGCACATCTTGTGGTAATGGATATATTGCAATCTCCTTATTCAGAATCTTGACCTAATTCAGTGTTAAAACCAAATAAAAAACATCCCCTTTGTCCTTACTGTGGAAAAAAACCCAAACCCAAATAAATAAAATTAGACAGTATTTCTATTTTTGCTGCACTGCATTAACTCTTTACTGTGTAGTGGAGGCAATAATGGATAATACAGCCATGTGACAAAGGAATGTAAAACTGAATACATACTGCAAAAAACCCCAGACTTTTACAGCTGTGTGTATATATTTTTTTATATATATCTATATATATATCTACATTGCAGTTATAACTGTCACCTCACGAAAGAGATTCAATGGACTGAACAATCATCTGTAGACTTCACCAGCTGGAGCTCTTCAGGAAGAACTAGCTTTCAGCTTGGCCAGCAGTATTTCATTCTTGCGGCATTCCTGTGAACAGAGCGCAAACAGAAAAGGAGTGCTTTACTAGTTATATCTTCACAGCAGCAAAATAAAACCCTTTCATTTTGAAAGATCTCCAAAATCCAGAGCAGTGTGGAGTGACTGATGAGCTGATTAATCCATAATGTTACTCCCATGGTAATAGTCATTAAACTTTATGACATTCAAGCAAAAAGGAAGGCTGCTTGATCATTTATCTGAAGTTACAAGTAGCTAAAGCAAATCCACCTTTTTACTTATAAATAAATAATCTGAAATTTGTATTATTGAGGTGCTTTGGAGCTTCACAGAGTTTGCAAAAAAGTCAGTGTTCAGAGAAAAACTAGGTCAAGAAAGACATTACATAAGTATGTAACCACCTGTTTTCAATACCACAACCATGACTTCACTTTTTTCTTAAAGAAAGCGAGGTTGAGTGAAGTTCCCAAGTACAAGGCAATGAAACAAAAATGGCTTACTTATGCCTCCATCAAAAAAACCCCAAACCAATTCCAACTAACTCCAGCAAACACCTGAAGCCAAATGACAATTTTGTCTGGCAGCACTACTTTGTCATTCCTTATCACAGTGACAATAATCAACAGGAGGACATTATGACGGTTGGGAAAGGCTAAATCAATGAAGTGTTAAACAGTGCTTTCACAGTGCTTAAAAAGCAAGGCTAATTACTAAAGGATTTAACACTACTGAGACTCTGGATTCCCTCCATTATTCACATACATTTCCACAACCCTCTTTGCTCCAACACCTAACTGCTTATAGATCTTCATGACATTCCATTGGTAACCCAAAGATACAGCTTGCTCAGTAACAAATTGTCCTTCTCCTATAAGATGGGGAGGGGGCTGTCCTAGCCTATCAGTGAAAAAAGAGTTTCCAGAATCAAATTCAGAGTCCAAGAATTATATGGAGAAAACCACCAAAAGACATCATGAACATGGTGTGATAATCACCATATCAGGAAATCTTGTGCATATATTAATGCACAAGTCAAGCCGCTGAACACTGAACAGCTTACATTAGCAAAACAGTTCTTACCTCTTTAAATTCTTTCACTGTTTTAAAGTAAAGCCTCTGTTTCTCTAGAAGCTCTAAGTATTCATCATTCAGCTGGTCTCGTCTCATTTTGTTTTCTTGCTTCTTCTTCTCCATCTGTTGGTATACAGATGTGATAAGAGATCATACACTATAAGGCATACATGCACACATATATATATTGTGTAAGGAACAACTATATGTAACAGACAATGGGAGGTAGATGCTTCATAAATTATACTCCTGGCTCATGCTTTAAATGCAATAAACATTTAGGTCAGCTCTTAAAAATTAAAAACCTAATGATGAAATCTCAGTACTAGTGGCACTATAGGTAGCATTTAGAATTAAACTAAGGCTCACATCTCTGCCAGCCAGGAATCTTGCTCACTGAACAATCCTGCTGCAACGATGACGCAGTTAATTAACAAAAACCCAAAGGTTTTTTATGCAACACTGATCTTGTTTTGGTTGCTTGTTAGTTTTATCAAATAGTGAGGGAAGGAGACATCTTTGCCTTCCCATGCAATGCTGTACTTGCTCAGGACCCCCACACAGAAACGTCTTCTTTTGTCCTTGTGCCTATGTTATAACAAATGTAACTAAACATCAGGAGGATTGGTTCTTATCATAAAACAGAGTGTCTTCCTCTCAGGGGGAGTTCTAATGGAGTTCTTCCATCACAGCATCACAGACAAGTTTACTGTCAGTCCAGAGAGTAAATTTTTCCTCCCTTTGCTGCTTGGGCATAACCACATTAAAATATCCCTGTTGTATTGCTCTCCCCAAAAATTATTCTTGCATTCTTTCTGACAAGCTTTTGCCTCCTAAATTTTGACAAGGAAAAGAAATGTAATTCCAAAACCTGCAAGAATCCCCTAAAGCCCAAACAAGAAGGTAATTCCACAGCAGCAGAACTCTGCAGCATTGATGTTGATACCTACATTTAGGAATCTTGTTTATTCTTATGCCTAGAAGAAATTAGCAGATCCTAGACTCTCCCTAGGTATGAACCCTGCTAAGAAGGTACATCTTTACCAAGCCAGCTGCTGTCCAAAGCATCAGGGAATCTCTCCTAAGTTATCAGGGCCAGTGGTTTTTTAGAGATATGCTTGAGGAAGAAAAAGCATCAAATGTGTTAATGCACAAAAACCACATTATCACATGCATCCCATTCCTCTAGGATAAGGCTAAAACCAGCATTGCTAAAACTTCCAGGAACTAGATCCTTGTGAAGAGATAAGGCCCTATTAGTATCCTTTGATAAATTGCTTGCTTTATCCATGATCAGAACAAATCTCTGGACATACTCCTCTCAGCAGAACCTGGCCTGCTCTGTCCTTGGCAAGTTTCATGGATATCTATTCTCACACTGAAATGCTCCTTCGCAAGTAACAAGTATGTCCAGTGTCTCCTTAGGCCTCTTTCATGATGTAGTTACAGTATGATGGGCTTTGAAAACTGAAATTCCTCTTCAGATAGAAGCTATAAGGTCTTCAGGGCTGTACAGAAAACAATTATAGTGGATGTACTTTAAGAGCGAATCATGGAATTGCCTTTGAGCCCTTCTAATGCACTGCAAATAGAAATCAAATCGATAAGACTAAGCCATCATGGGGATAAGCCTTGCAGCACACAACTAGCTTGTCTGTTGAAAAAGTAATCCAACAGACACTTCCCAGGAGAAGAACAAGAAAACCTTTCCTTTTGCTGCAGAGCTGTTCCCCAAGGAACCACGTGAATTGTTAAAACTTTCTTAGCATCCATTTGCTGCCAATATCTTCACTGGCATTGAGAAATCAACTATTGGAAGTCAACAAATAATTATCTATCCATAGCTAACAATCAAATTTTCTCTCTCAATTGAGATAAGCTTTGCATTTTCATTCAGAAACTCTTGTTTTCATTCAGTAGTTGTAATGGTCACCTCCTGCTTATCAGACACCTACACCTAGGCATAAAATGTCACTTGTGAACTTTCACAATATGCCAGTGGCCAAACTGCCAGTGCAGGAATACAGCACAAATGATGTGAACTGCCACTGCTTTCAGCAACCAGAGATGATTAAAGTGTATTTTCACCCAAAATAATGAACCATCTGACATGATAGCTCCATTATCTGTACTTCAAGCAGCTGAAACTTTTGATTCCATTTCAGAATCTAGTAAGAGTCCAGAATGATTTTATAGACATCAAGGATTCAAGAGATCAACTGAAAGGGCCTCAAGTAAACCACAACAGAGCTCTCAGTCTCCTTTCACTCCTTCACAGCATTTGCTGTGCTGTTACCCATTTCTGTGTGTAATTGATTCACAGTCTATCATACTTCCATTTCAACTCAAATAAAAAGAACAGCTATAATCCACTACCAAGAATTTTCTGGCTCTATAGAGAAGAGAGTCTCAGAGCCCCTTTATGGGACTTGGGAAGATATGAGTATGTTTGTATATGAAAAGAGTGAAACAACACAAAAGCTACAAGTTATAAACTACCATTATAAAGAAGTACTTAAGCCTATCTATTGGATGGAAATATGCCTGTGGACAGCTTTACTTGGAGTTGCTGACAGACTTTGTGCTTGCATTGCCCCAAAATCCATAAACACAAGTCCACTGGGGCTGTGTTTTTACAATATGGCGTCCATAAGTTACCAGAAGCAGTTCTGTCTTCTCTGAATCACAGAATCATAGAATGGCCAGGTTGGAAGGGACCCTAAAGATCATCTAGTTCCAACCTCCCCACAATGAGCAGGGATGCCACACACTAGACCAGGTCACCCAGGGCCACATCTAGCCTGGCCTTGAACACTGCCGGGGATGGGGCATCCACAACCTCTCTGGGCAACCTGTTCCAGTGTCTAACCACTCTCTGGGTAAAGAACTTCCTCATAATCTCCAATCTAAATTTCCCCTCCTTCAGCTTATAACCTTGTCCTAACACAGTCTGACCGCTTAAAAAGTCTCACCCCTTCTGTCTTATAATCCCCTTTTAGGTACTGGAAAACTGCTATAAGATCCCCTCGAAGCCTTCTCTTTTCCAGGCTGAACAATCACAATTGTCTCAGCCTGTCTTCATAGGGGAGGTTCTCCAGTCCTTTAATCATCTTTGTGGCCCTCCTCTGGATTTCCAACAGGTCCACATCTTTTTTATGCTGAGGAGCCCAGAACTGGATGCAGTACTCCAGGTGGGGCCTCACAAGCACAGAGTAGAGAGGCAGAATCACCTCCCTAGA
>VWZO01017914.1:179297-286099 GCA_013396975.1 Bucco capensis
TTCCCTCAGGACCCTAGGATGTATGTTGTCAGGGCCCATGGACTTGTTTTGGTCCAATTTCAGTAGGTAGTGCCCAACCTGTTCTTCACATACAGTGGGAGGCCCCTCGCTCTCCCCACACTTGTCCGGGGCTACCAAGTCCTGGTCATTGGACAAAGATTGACTACCAGTGAAGACTGAGACTCTGCTCACCCACAAACCCCTTTTTCACTTGCTATATAAACACACCACCCACATTAGCAATGCTGAGCCTTTTCTAAATCAGGCTAAAGCCAATAAAAACAATGAAAACACACCTGAGTGGATTCAACAAGGTGTCAGATATGCACTGCAGCTGGGCCAAGGGCAGCTGATGGTTGGGATTCTGAGAGGTGATGCTGACTCTCTTCAGTACTTTTGATCAGCTCCCACTCCCTGAGAAACTGTGCCTGAGACATAGGTCTGACTGTGTCCATGCCATCCAAATGGGGAATCCTCATGGACTTCAGTGACATAACAGCTGCTTCAAGCAGCTAAATCACTACATTGCCAATAACAAAGTTAAGGGTTATAAGCTTCCTGTCAGGAGAGAGGTGTTATAATACCTCTGTTCTACTCTATTCATTAACATTTTAGTGGTGAGAAGCTTCTTATGAATGTGGAAAATAATAATACTTGTTAGTTGTTTGCTTAGCTTACACCTCATACAATGGATTTCTCCATGCACAGTTATTATCCAAGGGTCTTTTTCTGAAACAGCTCCCAGGTTCTAGCAAAAAAAGCAAGAAGAGTCTCAGACCTTCATTCGATTCTGTTTGATGCCTTCTACAATCTGTTCCATCTGCCGTAAGAACTGCTCACGAGAACCAGAAGATGCCATTGCTCTGGAAAGAAAAACAGATGACAACTGACAGGGATGTGGGACATCATGTCTCATCTACAGTTCTTTAGCATATTTACTCCTGTTCAAGAATTCACACTGCTTAATCGTCTACATAAAAATTCATGGCTTCAGACACTGATTTCAGGCAACAGTGCAGCTCTTCAGCTGATATAAACTATCAAAGAGAAGGGAACAGAGACTACAGAGTTCATCACAAGTGTTCTCCCTTTCTGAAAGTCTGTTCCCCTCTCTCATGTGTTGTGCACGAAAGAAAATGCTATTAACTAACTAAAAGCACAAACTTAAGAACTTAAAACTAGCTGCTATGAATATGAAGAAGGTGCATAGAGGACTGGGAGATCAGCAGATACTCTAAAATCATTTCATGCTCTAATAAGGAAAGCCCGAAGTAATTTTAGACTTCTAACACCTCTTAAAAAGAGTAAGAAAAATAAACCCCAGAAAATGCAATCACACACACTTACATACCCCCCCCCCAAACCAATCCAAACCCTAGCTGTCAATTACAGTGTTGGTTTCTACTGACTGGATAGAATCCAAAGGATCCATCAATGAGCAAAACAGATCTACAATCCAGGCTGTAAATGGTAACACCAAAAACTTAATTGATGGTTTTTGTTGTAATTAAAAGTTTAGGATATCACAAGAGGGAAAAAAGTCATTAAAAAAAAATTCCCCAAAATTTCTGCTCAAAAAAAGAAGGATGCAAGAGTACAGAAGCAAGTAAAGAGATAATTACTCTGGGGGAAAAAAACCTCCAAAACTTAGAATTTCACAACAAAAATTAGATAAAAGGAGAAATTGTTTAAAACTATTAAATGGCTACGCCTTCCCTCATGACACTCCTGAACTATAATTCTGTGACAAAAATTTATACTAGGCTTTTTTTCTGAAGTCAAAAAACCCATAGAGTAAAGAGTGATGCTGGCTGTATCACAGACTGATGTTTGACCTCATACTTCCAAGGCGATGATTTTACCTAAAGACTTCACACTATATAAAAACCCTTAAATATAGAGTTATTATAATAAACACATCTGAAATACATCTAAATCTAGTGTTTTGTACATAGTGTAATAACCACAACTCCACAAAAATGGAGAAAAATATTTAAATTAAAGCCAGGAAAATTATGACTGAATTGATTTCTTTCCACAACTGCAACTGAACAGCCAGATATTAAAAACATGTGTTGGCTATAGAAGTTAGGTAACTCCAAGTCTGTGATTCCCCAAACATTGGCTTTAACAGAATTAATAAAACTTAATTATTAAAGTTTATGCTTATAAAAATTTCTAACAAATTTTTTGTCTCTAACTCAGGCCCAGTCCCATTCTTCCAACCATCCATACTACTCATTGCAACTAGCACAGGAAAAAGGACCATTACTTACTGATGAAAGTTGTCATGAATAGAATTCAGCAAGTTAACCTGTCAATTAGAGGAAAAAGAAAAAAAATAAGGAAGAAAATACACATTTGTCCTTTCTAGTGTGAGTTTTCAGAGACAGCAAAATCAAATTTAGTTCCAAAAACTGTATATATAGATATTACTCTGACAAGCAGCCAGCTGTATGAAAATCACCATGAGCAATCTTTCAGAAGAGAAACCATGATCCTTTTGTTTTAGTAAAACCTATCTCCATGGAGAAACCACACAAAGCAGAACTGTTTCACTTGGACATTTCCCTGACTGTGCTTACAAGGCAGACAGGAGAGCCAATGAAGAAATAATATCTTTAAAAATACACCCCACCAAACGGAAGTCCAAGCACTAACTCCCCACTACCCAAACAGAATAAACCCAGACTATATCCACAGTACTAAAGATGCTAGCTTTGAAGCTATTAACAACATAACTGTCTATAAGCTACGATTTAGCTCATCAGCCTAACCAAAGCATTGCACCAGGAAACAAACAAACAAATCCCAAAGAGACAGGAAACCTCCACTTTTGCTTCTGAGAGCAGTATCTCCACGCAATACTGTAAGGGCTCACCAAGCAGTCCAGGAAGAGCAAATGAATTTCTGCATTGCTTTCATTGTGCAGATGAGTCTTAAAGGTTTCCAAACAGCCACACATTACTGTTTGTTTTGCTTATGTGCATTTTACAGGCTGTTAGAAGATAAACGTCTTAAGAAGTACTGCATGACATTTCACATATCTTCCAAGATACTAACACTGCACTGAATCACAATGGAAATAAAAGTTTGCAACAGCATCACAAGAATATTTTGTTGCTCTCAGTATAAACTCCCCCAACTAATTAAACTCTACAGTGCATATTTACAATGTAACCACTTTTGATCTTTTTCTGGCCTTCTACACAGTGTTGAGAGCACTAAAAGTCACCAAGTAGTAATTAATGTGATTCTCTCTTTTGACTTGAATACATCTTACAAGTCTCCTGTAGTAAAACCTTCCAAACAGTTTCTCCTCTTCAAAGCATTTTGTACTAAATAAACCTGAGCATTGCAAACAATCACTTGCCCCACTGCTATGGGAAGCTAAACTGATCTCTCCCAAACCTACAATCTTGCATCTGAATGCAGACAGCAATAAGCACACATGGCAGAATCTGAAGCTGTTCCTGACCTTACTTTGAAAAACTAAAATTCTGAACAGACTCCAAAGCAGCTAAAATGCTGAAGATTTCCTGTTCCTCTGAAGAACAGAAATTTGTGCATGACTCATCAATATTTGCCAAGTCCACATCCTTGCCTCAAGATATTTCCAATATGCATTTAAGAATGTAACTACACTTTATACTGCAAATTCAAGTCATGGAAAGTAATACTGCATAACTCTTGCATAACAAGTGTGCTGACTGGCTACACTACAAACAAATCAGTGTATAAACCCCAGAAGTCAAAGACATGATGAAAAAATGAGTTTAAAAGCATTTTAAAAAACGAATCTTTCACAAAATATGAACCATATTCACCGAGACCTTTCATGTCAGAACTATAACATTTGTAGTTCAGTCTATTTAATGAAAGAGTTGTTTTGGGGAGGAGAAAAGAAGGCACAAGAAAAAGTGCAAGTATATTTCAGAAATCTTTGTGAGGCACAGATGCCAAAGTCATCTTTTATACATTACTAGACAATACTTACTTCCTGAAACCTTGGTTCTAATATTAAAAGCAACACAAGGAAACCTCCACTACATTCCACATTTAACAAAGTTAAGACTGGATCAGAAGACATTCAGATCTCTCTCTCATGACTGAGATCAAGCTAAAAGAAACTTTTGATCAATTTATTTGTCTTTTGAAATTACAGCCATGTAAGTGAAGCTTGAAACTAAATAAAAACCCCAAAACCAAAACAAAAAAACCCCAGACAACAAAAACAATCAAACCCCTACAGAAAGGCATTGAATTACATTGGCAAGAGAACTCCTAGTTTATCCAATAATGAAATACATCTCCTCGGTGTTCTGTCAGCTGTTTTCTATGTGCCTGTCTCAAAAAGAATCTCTGTATGCTTTTTGAATTTACAGGGTTTTCCTCAATAAAAGTAACAACAACAATAATATAATTTAAAATAGCCGTAGTCTAAATTCTAAACTAGGGGAAAGTAACATGAATTTTATAGCTGCTACTTAACATAGTTTTTTACATCTGGTATATTGTTATCTGCAACCTGTTGTTTTACATATTATGAATACATTTCACCATTTGGAATAAGTAAAAAAAAAAAGAAAGACTACAGAAAAACAAAGCACATAAAACATGCAACAAAGCAACTTCTTACAGCTTCAGGTAAGGCATTTCCCCAGACCATTGACAGCCATTATACCATCTACTCTTGCACAGGAATGCAAGTTTTAGAGCTAGGGTTCCTTAATATTCACCATAGTATCATCATTACTGGTTTGTAAGAAGACAATGTTTGAAAAACTTTCAAGGAAAATTCTTAACGATACTTTCAGGAGACAAAAAGCTAAGTTGCACTACTAATTCCAAGATAATTTATTTGAGGACCTTAGGGATCATCAGGTAGAATAATTTTAAGAAGCAGCAGTGCCTCACGTGAAACTGAATCCTCTCCCAGAAATCAGGTGTTTCTAGGATACATGACAATAATCACTGCAGGTTAAACTCTAAGATGTTGCTTTGTACTGATCACTGACCTAACTCAAAAAATATATACATACAGCAAAAAAACCCATAAGGCTCAATTCAGAGCAGAGCTTGACATGTTTTTTACCTGAGTTATTTATATGTGTTGTCAAATCACCTAGTCACAGAAGTTAAATTTATTGTGATGTCCCTTAGATTCTGACAATATTCACTCAGTGCTATAATACTTTTCTGCAAAAGAAAAGGTCTGGATCTACCCTGACACTGCAGTCATGCCATAAAATACTTCTACCAAGGCAAACTGGGGAAAGATAAAGTTTAGAATTGTAGTATGAGGAGAGTACTCCACGTTGTGGGGTTTTTCATCATCCATTTTCACATGGAGCACTTCTAAAGGCTATCAAAATGAAAGCAAATATACTCAGCTACTGTAGAACTAAGTAGGAGAGTCAGGAAGGGATGAAGCAGTTTCCCCTCTCCCCCAGTTAATATGCTCTTGCACATGCCTAACGTTATTCTATCCTGAAGGGCTGCTGTTTGCCAAAAGTTCTCCCTGCTCCTCCAACTACCTCTTCTTACAGTTTTACCAGAGTTAGTGCAGCATTGGTTAATTGTTAAAGAGTATTTCCTTTAGCAAGCAACCATCAGGATCAAACACCCCTCTAAAGAAGCTACAAAAATGAATGACTTTTCTGATTTTAAAACTTGAAAACTATCTAGCACATAGATTAGAATCAGCTGCTTAAGGGAAGGAAATGGTTCCTCATGATCTTTAAAAACAGGAGATAAAGTGTCTTTACAGTCAGAAATTTGACTACTGCTTGTATCTCAGTAATGAAAAAGTAATCTCTTGCTTTATTAGAATAAACACAGAACTCTTTAGTATCAAAATATTTTTATTTTAAAAGTAATGCTATAATTTTTATCAAGTCTTTACTGCTCTACCTTTATGGAAATCACAGGCTTGTCACTACAAAGAAAGAAAACTGAAATCACTTGATTAAGTCTTCCCCAAGAAAGAGGCATACACTATATAGTAGGGAGAGGGGAGGAAAAAAAGAAGTTGCTTTCATGAGAACTACTCTTCTGATCCTGATCCAGTAAAACCAACAGTGTAAGGCAGGCTCAGATCCTCGGTAATAACTCTGATGTTGCACACAGCAGCTAGAATTTGCTCTCCAAAGTTACTGACTGTAGCATTGATTCATTGATTCGCATCCTGGGCTGCATTAGGAGAGGTGTNAATAAAAGATAATGACCAGAAAGAGAGGATAATTTGGTCCTGTGATACCAAGACTGAGATATTTGCTAATCAAATATAACTCATGCTGAGCAATGGGTAACATTCTTGATTACAAAACTGGAAACTAAGCTACCAGCAAGAAGGGTAGAACAATAAAATAAACCTCTAGGTTGTATTCACAGCCTCCTCTTTTGTTGCAATATGTCAGGGGAAGTTCAGACTGGAAATCAGGAAAAGGTTCTTCACTGAGTTGGCTGGTCACTGGAACACATTCCCTAGGGGAATGGTCACAGCACCAAGCTTGTCAGAGTTCAAGGAGTGTGTGGACAAGGCTCTTAGTCATATGATTAATTTTAGTTACACCTGCAAGAAGGAAGGAGTTGGACTTGATAATCTTTATAGGTTGCTTCCAACTTGAGCTATCCTATGATTTTATTTAGGTTTTATGAACACAGTGAGGAGTTTAAACATGCTGTACTAATAACTTTTTACAACACAGACCATTTCCCCCTCAGTATTAGAAATATTCTTATGAATCAGTTGTTTCATTTTTATTTGCAAAGACTGTTAGCTCTGACACAACTGAATATGGTGAAAGTAAAGTAAAAACTCTTTATCTCCTTCTTCAAAAACTGACTATTTAGGAAACAGTAATAATATTTTCTTACCTCCTTTTCCAAATATACTTTCTTATCATCCAGTGTATTATAAAGAGTAAAGAACTGCTTCGTTTCTTTGTGAGTTGCTGAGACTGCAAACAAGAAAAGGATAGAATAATAGGAGAGCATGAGGTGAAATGGAACCTGTAAAAATACTTTGTAGGCTTTATATCATCTATTTTCCACTATCAATAATGGAACACTCTCTTTAATACATTCTGGAAGAACATTCCCTCTGCACGTAAATCTCCAGCTGGGTTTGCAGTTATCAGATTTTACAAGAACACCACAGCTTAGTGTTTAAATTAAGCTTCAGCTGCTGACAGTCCTTTATGCAAACGTATGTTGGCACTATAAGCTGTGCTTCCTTACCACTCTCTGTTCATCCTTTCTTCATAAGCTTTACCCATACACTAGCTTATAGCTGCTGTGCTGCTAACACTGCCCTTGCATAGCTTGCTGATAGCAGTGGAGAGGCACAGGCTCAGCAAGGACAGATAGGAAAAAAAATCAGATAGTACTGTGTGGAAAAAAAAAGTGTATTATACTATATATTTCAAGCAAGATGCCCAAGAAAGCTTTTAATGTTTTAAAGCCTTTTTTCTCTCCTTGCAGTTTATTCATACTGATAGAATTAAATCATACTTTCTTTTCAAATAATATTTTCTTTTCAAATAATACTTTCTGGTTCAGGTGATGATAGCAGGTGTTGGTCATAGCTCAGTGGGGAAGGTAAGGCTCAGACATTAAATCCCTTTGGGCTTACAAGATGACTGATACTCAATGTTCCTCTATTTTTTATTTCAATGCCTAAGGAAACCTAAGATAGTTGTGATTCTCAAGGAAATGATTCAACAGTGAAGAACTACTGGCAAAAATTATTATGGTTAATATATACTAAGCACTGTCTAGAATCCTGAGTCTGGAAAAAAAACCACATGGGTTAAAAGAGCCAAACCTGAATGAAGTCATGCTCATTAAACTCGAAAGGCTAAAAAGTTGCCATCTTTAAATATTTACTGAACCGATATGCTGGACTAAGGTTTTGAATAGAACCATTTACAGACAGCATGACCTCCCTCCCACATCACAATGTCATTGAACATCCACATTTTTAAAGAAATTGATTTGCACAATTCTGTTCTCCAGCTGAAATCCAACAGCAACGCACAGCTCAAAGTTGAACATTTTACTGACAGAAATCCAGCAGTGGCTACCTCTGCCTCAAGATGTTTGTGACCAAAGACCTTTCTCATTGTCACAGGACAATTGTCACATGTTCTGCACATGCTGTAGCCTTTTAAAACATACTGAATACCAGCAACCTGAAAACACTGAGGAATTCAGGAAAGCCTGGGATAGGCTAACAAATGAGTAAGGGCTGTTCTGCATGCTCCACAGACACTTTCCAAATGCTGAGATCAGGCTGATTCTTTAAAATTACAAGAACACAAGATCTTCACCAGGCTTACTTCAGGTTTGCACTCTTAATTAGTTCGCTTTTTGCAGGACTGCTGCCAAATGGAAGAGGCCTTTCCAAACTATTTACTTCAAGCAGCTCTTCCCTTTCTTGCAACAGCTCTGGTAGTCACAGATCTTTTATGAGTTGATTCCACATACCAATGCAGAAGAAAACTTTATGGGATTTCCACTGGGTTAGAAAGTTGTAGAAGCTTATGGAGCCTTATGAGCACATACCAGAGTCCATGTAAAAGAAGCCAAAGACAGAAGAGGAAGAAGGAGCCAATTTGCTCATTGATTCTCTTAAAAGACACAGCTTAATGTTTTTAAGGAAAAGTTCTGTTGGCTTAAAAACATTGGAACTTAGAAGCATTCTAGTAGAGAAACACTGAGGTTGGAAGGCATTGCTGGAAATTGACTTGTTGAAGACTTCTTGGATCCATGTTCAAGAAAAAAACCCCAACACATTATGACCACTTTGATCACCTAAATCTGGCTAAATGGAAAGCCCCTAAGGAATATCAGAATTCACAGAGAGACTTGCTAGAGATTTTCAGCTTTTTTCCCCAAAAGCTTAGCCTGTACAAAACAGGTTCCCAGTCACAAGTGAGCAGTGTGTTATCCTAACTTACTACACATTTTGCACCACAGAAAACAAAGTTCCATAAAACACAAAGCATCTTAAATCTACACCCAAAGCTGCGCAAGTCTCTTTGACCTTAATCTTCCTGCATTTCATACATAAAGGAAGTCCCATTTTCTGACAAGGTAGATGCTCTGACCATAGATTATTTGTCTGAATTCACTTAGACATGACAGGGAAAACAATCTGTAGAAAATTTAATGCAAGACAACAAAGTTGTCTTTCTAGCTGAACCTGATTAAAAAACTGCATGGCACACAATCAGCAAAGCAAGGGGAAGGAAATACTGGATTAGTACTTGCTAAAGAAGTACATCTATTCAATGCAGTGAGTTAGACACCACACACAGAAGATAGCACATGACTGTCACTAGGGATGCCTCATCAGGCCAAGAGATTTGAACCAGATATCCATTTTAGAAATAACCTTCAAGAGCATGGTTCACATACATACTTAATAAATGCAGAGTATCTTCAAAATATTAGCTAGCTCTGCTAATACACAAGCTACATTACAGCAGTAACTATACTGGTCTGTTATCAGTTTAATGGAACAACTTTACAATTTTATTCAGTTTGTATGTTCCATACCATCCAAGCACATTGAACATACACCTATCCAAAAAGTCAACCAAGCACTTTTTCCCATTTTATAACTTCTTATAATAAAAAAGAAAAATAGTTAAAGACAATTTGTACTCTGATCCTGCCAAGATACTGCAGGATATTTATAAATAACAAAAGAAAGAATAATTCCTTCAAGAAAGTGCCTGTACTTTGTAGTTCTTGACGTAGTTTGATTTAGAACCAGATATATCACTTCACTGAAAACAATGAAAGCAATTTACTGTTAAGAGCAATTAATTAAACATGACTCAAATTTACAGCAACCTCATTTGTAAATGGTGAATTAAGGAGTTTCTAAAAAACACTGGTCATTAAGCTAAATGACTGAACCCATCACAGACAAAACTTACTCCAGCGACATCGTGCATCAATTTTCACCTTCAGCAAAATTCTTATAGCCAGCTTATAAAACCTTGAAAACAGGGTGTATAAAATGAATACCAAAAACCCCTTGAAATATCACAAAATTAGTAAATGTGTTGTTGTTACATGCTGTACGCTTAAAAAGCAGCTGCCCTCCTTTCAGGGCTTTAGCCTTCAGCAGGATGTTTCTGCTTGATATACATACCCTGACTGTAAAGTTCAATAAATCTCTTCTGATACTGTGTTAGCTCAGCTCGGCTGGGTACTTCATCAATCTTGCGCTGTAAAATGGCTATTTCTCTGTTTCTTCGTGCCTGAATAGAAAGTTAGGAGGGGAGAAAACAAAGCCTCTTCTTGTTCTCTTCTTAAAATGGATGAAGGCCCCCACCCCCAAAATATTTTGGTAACAAATAATTAATTAAAAAAAAACAACCAAACCCAAACACCCAAATGTTGACTGAGGCTCATTTTTTGTAATTGATTTGTGACAGGAAAGCTTAAAAAAATTAGAACAACAAAAAGAAGTATTAGAGGTTATAAGACATGAAAAACATCAATCATTTTGTGCAAGTAAATTTACCAAGAATAACTCACCAATAGCAGCCTGATCTTTTGAAGTTTCTCTTTCTCAGTTTTGTACTGCTGCTCTATGATCTTATTTGGCTCCTAGAATTTGAGAACCAAAACCAACTCTGTATTACAGTAGCATATGAGAGCTGCAATGCAAAAATGTGCAGACTGGGTTTGTTTTCTGTATTTGTCTATCTTCATTTAATGATTCCCACAGTAACACCATCATTTGCTGGTGGGATTTTTTTAACAAAGATTCATAATCTGCATAAAAAACCTGACATCTTTTAAGCCTTTAAGCCTTTGACATTTTAGTTTTTAAGATTTCTCAATAGTTTTTCAACAGTCACACTTTCAATTGATTGTCTGTACTCCTTGTCTGAATGAATCCCAAACACTTGATTCAGTGGCAGGGTCCAGGACCAAACATAAACTTTCTGATATGTATTCTAGACTTGCCAGATTCTGGATTTTAAGATAAGTTTTTCTTGTTTAAAAATTTAAGATTTAAGTTTACATTTTCATTTTTTCATGCTGTGTTCAGAAGGACAGCAGTATCATGGAACCAGTAATCTACCTCATTTCAGAGGCATAAATGTATCAAATGTTTACCCACTGAAAATACAAGTCATTCAAGCTTTTCCTTTCCTTTCATTCATTCATTATTCATTGCCATCAGTCTGGATGCACTTGTGTTAAAGCCTAACTTCTGACAGCTGCTCACAGCATGCAATGTACTGAGCCACTGAAAATCTGTGCTTTCATCCTTTAAATAAACCCACTCTTCAGAAAATAAACTAAAGCAAACATGCTTCCTAGAGAAGACCTGGTTTTGTCAGAAGTATGCACTGCTCTTAACATCCAGAGATTCTTCCTTAGTACTATAAAGAAATAAGCAAAAGGCATAAAAGCATCCATGAGTTAGCCCCACGGATTCTGCATGAAAAATGAAGAATACTCAGTCTTCTCTATTTCTATGAACATTAGCCTGAACCATGACTTTACCAGTGGGGGAGAACAGAATTTTTCAGAGATTTCAACACATACTTACAAGAACTCCCTAAAAGTCAAAAGGACTTAAACATTTTAAAACAGAAATTAAAGATAAACATGTAGACATTGGCTATTACCTGTTCCTCTACATTTTCAGCCTCAGCTTTCAAATTCTCAATATTTTGTTGAAGTCTTTCCATTTCTTCCTTTAAATAAAAAAAAATTATGTTTATTTTATCTGAGACCTATTCTTTCAACAGCAGAGAGCAGAAAGCAAAATTGTGGAGCTGACCACATACTCTAAATTTTTAAGACTAAAACCTGCTTAAGGGTAAGGCCTCAATTATGACCCATAACATAAAACTATCTGCTTTTATCAAACACAAAATCAGCTTTCTTACTTGCAAATATACTACATCCAGCTACGGCAACTACTTAGTCGGAAAATGAAGCTTAGGCAGCAAAGGAATATTATAATAGCAACAGCATGACACAGGACTGCAACACATGGCATTTGTGAAAATGAATGACCCTGAAGTTACTAGCAAGGTAGTTTCCATCACAATCCTTCAGAGCTTTCTAAAGGAGTGCATATTAGAAAATAAGGTTCCTATGCTCAGCCTGTGCCTTGGGGCACTATTTCTTTTTGTTTCTTTTCATTCTATTAAATCTCATCCACTATTGTTTAAGTAGAAGAGAACTTAAATAATTCTCTCCAATTGTATTTCTAGGCAGTCCATAAATACAGCAAAAATACAGTGATTAAGCAGCAAAACGTGCTCTGAAAGCTGCAATAGCTTCATCCCAGTCTTGTCCCTTTTGCTGGGTTGCTCCAAAGCTGAGGGTCTTCACAAAGCCCTTCTCTTTGGCACTCTACCTCTCCTCAGGTCACTGTTGACTGCATTATCCAAGAAGACACAACCCATTTCAGGTTCTAAATAACACACGTAGTTCTCTAATACAGCCCAATCTCAAACTCGTATTTTAGTGCTCCTTGTCAACCCACCCCAAGCTGCTCTCAGCAGAAGTGGTAATGGGAAGGAGGAGAGCAACAGCTGTGACCAGTGCAAGGCTGATCTGGCATTATATGTCTAGGAACTACCCTGTTTTAAAGAATCCGAGACACAACAGAGCATCAAAGGCCACACCAATTCAGACACCTTGGCAGCCTTTCTCACACACCCCTGCCTCAGGGCAGGGAGCAAATCCTTCTGGTTAATCCAGTTTCAATCTTCTTGGTCATCAGCCTGGTTGCAGATACCATACACTGCAGAACTGGGCAACTGGCCACAATTCTGCCACACATCAAGCTGGTGGCAATATTCAATCTGAAATACCAGTAAATGGGAGGAGAATGGACACAGATGACAGACAGGGACACAGAACGTGACAACAAATTAGGAAGAAGTATAGTGCTTATTTATCAAGTTTTAGATTAATTCTTACATAAGAAACTAAAACTTACCCTACAATGTGCTTTGAACTCTTGCTCCTGGCTTTTTAGGCTTTCATTCATGGCCACCAGTGCTCGCAGACTCTGTAATACGCTAAATTTGAAGATCCAGCAAACTACATTAGATTTTTAGTTTCTAATTTAAACAGATGGAGAACTAAAATACATTAGAACAAGCTTAGTTAAAAAAAAATTTCCAATAAAATCTGTGTAAATTAAAAACTCAAACATCACCACTGGTTTTGAGACTCCTATCTAACTTATGTGAGATTAAGGTTTCAAATATGAAGAAAATAAATCATGAAGGCCACATCTACTTGCCAAATGTGTTTAGGGTTCTTCTGCTTTAAACAGATACAATTATTTTCAACCACAGATTGACACTTTTCATTCTGACTGAATACTACAGTAACATTTTCCTGTCTTTGCAAAGCAAGATGGAGAATTACTTAATTTTTCAATTTTAGTTATTCATTTAGGTTGACAAAGCAAGAAACACTGAATGATTCATTTAAAAAAAGAAAACCAAAAATTTTCAGAATTCTAAAGGTCACAACGGAAAAACTTACCTAGAATCTGCTTGGGATTCTATTGTTTCTAAGGCTGCCAATTCCTTGTCCAGCTTTTCACGGTAAGCCTTAACCTAAGAGTTGCAATTAGTAATCAATTGAAATACACTTCCACACATAAAATGATTCATGCTACTTAGCTTTCCCACACCATAGGATCATCCTGTCAAACACCTTCATTATTTATTACATTCCTCTACACACAGAACTCCTCAAAAAGGATTCAGCTAGAAGCAGTACACAGAACAACACACGAAGATTACCTCGGTTAATGTCTTTTTTGCTTCTGCACATTTTGCCTGCAGATCAGTACATTTAGCTTGCAACTGTAATTAAAGAGAAAGAAGGGAGTTCGATTCTATATTCACATTAATTACACCTGTAGTGGAGAATAGCAATATTTGAGCTGTTAATAACGACTGTCTATTAAGCAACAGGCCAACCATCACAAACATTGTCTTTTCTTGTCATCTACTCTAAGAGTATTTGATTGCAAGAATTCTGATTGAATATTTAATTAGTAACAGCAAACATTTTCCACCTGACCTTCTAGATGTATTAGGTCCCAGAATAAACAGCAGCTTTTACAAAATGGATCACAGAATCACAGAATGTTAGGGGTTGGAAGGGACCTCTGGAGATCATCTAGTCCAACTCCCCCTGCAAGAGCAGGATAACATGTCCACAGAATGGTAACTTGCTCAAAGCTATTTAGCCTGATTACACATCAGGCTAAGAGAGTTCCATTTGTATTTCTCCCGGCAAGTTAGGTTATTTCAAGACTTGCATAAAAGCACCATACCATAGACATGTCCACACCAAAACAGCAAGCTAGATTATAATTGTCTTTTGTGTAATTACAGAAGGTCTAATAAGAAGGCAGTTAACAAAACACCACTGGGTATTTCAGTTGTCAAACAATAAACAGGCTAACTTTAGAAGAGCACCCTTTTTAAAGTCCTTATGATTTAAGATAACATTGCAAATTATAACAACAAAAATGGGACATGGGTTACAAAAATGGAGCAGAAGCGCTGTAAAGAAATGCACATTTGGCTTTTTGTTCTCTTTCTTTTCATGCTGGGTTAGTTTGCTGTTCAGAACACAAAGCTGTGACTCAACACTCCACTCATCCTTTCCACAGCCAAATTTTTAAAAAGAAAGATTTTTCATTGCTTGTCATATTTTTCCACCAACAATTTGCCAACTGAATTCTAACTGGTTGAAAAAAAAAAAATTAATCCTGCAGTCCACAGCTCCTGAAAATTGACATAAAGATTAAAGAACTATTTGTTAAACTCTTGCTGAAACACTGCATTATTGAAGTCAGAACATCACTTTTTTCTTTTTTGAAAGGGAGAGGTCTTGACTGTCACTGAATTCAAAAGCTGTCTTTGGCAAGTGGTAAAAAAGAATTCAGTCAGGAAATTTTTACTTTACTGAAGTGATTAAAAGATTGTATTTGGCTTATAGCTTGCAGTACTTTTGTCCCCATAGAAAAATACAGCACTGAGACTTAAATACTGGAAATATGCAACAGAGCACTAAAGGGCCCTCAGCTGTTAAAATGGCAAAAAGCATGGAAACCAACTTAGAAAACACTGGTTTTCCTGTGGATTATGGAGTTTCTTTGGCAGTTAAAAGCAGATCTGTAATGGATTAAGGACTCTACCATTTCTGTGTGGTTTACAGCTGTATTTCCTCCGCACACTTCTTTCTTCTTCTCAACATTATGTGTAAAGCAAACAAATACATTCATTCATATGCCAGGCAAATTGGTAAAGGAAATTACCTGCACCAGGCAGGTGAAACTGTAATTCACTCAACATATATCTAGTTACAGGCATATTCTGTATTAGTAATTCAGTAGCCACACTATGCTGCAATTCACTAGAATATAAGAGCCATCTGCTAGAGAAAAAAATGCTTTTCAACATTTCAGTCACTGAGAGCGCATAGGACATTGGTAGATCCCTTCTGCTTTCCAGAACGTAACAACACAACAAAGAATAGCCTCAAAAGCCACCCACAACTGCTAAGCTCATTTATCAGCCTCTCTTACTGCTCAGCTAGGCAAGAAAGATTAAGGAAACAGCACAGCTGGAGACTTGCCCTACCACACGTTTTCAGTTTTTGAAACCTGGAGGTAGCTGTTGCAGTTTCCTAATGCCATATACACTAAGTTATACCTAAGCTGTCCTCTCCAAATTAAGCTTGAGCTAACTGCCTCCAAGACCACTAACTGTTCACACAATGCAAGAGCTGTAGTACACACACATAGAGTTCTGGTACACAAATTCAAACTGAGCATGCCTCCAGTATGTCTACATACTGCCTGCAGAAAAACTGCAGATGGATGTGAGCTGGTGGGACACAACTAAAGTCTGTTCAAAAAATCTGTAGAACTCAACTAGAACATCCTCAGACTTGAGCAAATGTGTTTCCTTTTATAATAGGGCAGTGCTAAACCACTGACATCCATGTCAACAAAGCTTCTTACCTGTAACAGGTTTGCCACCTGCTAACTTAAAGCAGATGCTGAGAGCCTGCATCTGTCTCTATTCTGCAATATACATGCAGCACATCTGTATCTCCCTTTATATATATTAATCTTACAGCCTTTGTACTTCTAAATAAGAGCTAAAGTGTGATGAAAATGCACTTCAATGACTTAGGATACACTGAATATCCTCTTCTTTTCAACCACTTCTGAAATTCCCAAGATCTCATTCTACAGTCTATGTTTCTACTTCAGGAAAAAAAACCTCTCAGACTAACATAAGAAATCACATGGGATTTACCTGTTTGTAAGCCCACATTATGATCTTGAAAGCCTGACACTTCATCCTGCATTTAAGTGCTAGGAATTGTCAATAATTTTTTTACTAACAGTCATTATCTGTGCAGGGCCCTAAAGTTATGTTTGCCATAAACAGGCATGGAAAATTCAAATTACCAAAGCGTTGAAAGATACAAACTCAAGCAAAAAAAATTATTTCTTTTCAGTATATCATACTATTATAATTATAGTATATCATAATACTTCCTAGGATTTCACTCTAGAATGGAGAGGAATTGTGACAGACATGGCTGACATTCAACTTACAGTGCAAATAATAATTATAGTGTTATTGACTAAGAAAAAATGCTGTTTTTAAAAGATAGGGCCTGCCAGCAGGCAACACAAACTGAAATGCATCAGTTTAAGAACAAAACTAGCTCATCATGTTGCAAAGGAGATGTAGTCTAATATTTACCTGTTAAAATACTGCTCTACCCTTTGAAAGTATTTTTCTGTGCAAAGTAAATTAAAAAAATTGCACCCATTCTTCATAAAGCTTTTTACTACAATTGAAAAAAACAGAGATACAAAGACAATTAGTCTTTCCAATTTTTGATGCATGAGTTTTATTTCTAAAGCTTTATTTAAACTTAGTATTTCTTGAACGTTAGTCAGACTTCAAAAAGTGGTTCACAGCATGTGCTTTACTGAAAGATTTAAGTTTTGGGGAGATAAATATTCTTTAAATCACACACTTCATTGTTAAAGACTATTTTATTCTCATCTTTAACATAAGTAACAAAAATTTCAAAAAAAGTCAGATGTAGTAAGTGCCTGGGCAGGAAGGTTTAAAATCTAATGCTCCCAGAGCTACACCATGGTAGGGAAGGCTTTACCATTCTTTACCTCTGTTGTTTGTAGAACTGAACATATCACTGCCTCATAAAATGTGCCACACAGACACCTATCTTTCAGAGTCTCTGCACCCCCAACTTTTAACAGTTAAAACCAAGTAAGATGTAAGGTGTTAAGAGGTTACTGACAAGAGCAGAGCAAAAAAAACAGATGAAGGCCATTGGAGCAGTGCTATACTTGACAGAGTATCAACCACAGCCATCATCAGCAACAGTTTTTCCTCAAGTACTGTATTTTTTTTCTTTTGGCAAGCTCTTCCAATTACTGACTCTGGTGAAGTAGGTTTTCATCAGATTCTGCAAGCTAAAAATGGCATGGTGCTGATTACAGCAGTATGCATAATTAAAAGCAGCATTTCATTAATAGCACATCTTTTCCACTTCTACTTTTCTGGGTTTAAATGGGAATAGTATAAGTAGTTTGAAATACAGGTATGGTGGTTCTTGCTCTTGCTTACAGATATGACCAGAACATTAGCCACAAATTCAACAGCCTTTTCCCCCTAAAACAAAATGTGAAGCTGTGAACCAAGCAGTGCCTGTGCAAAAACCTCTAAAAACAAATAAGCAAGCAGAAAACCTGCCTTAGTCAGTGAGACAACCTGGCTCAGATAAAAGGACAGGAAGTGATAAAAAAAATCATTTGTAGCATAATTTAGGATGACTTCCTAAATTGTTTCTTGAAACTAAAAATAGTCCATTCAACACCACAGCTAACATGCCAAATGGAGATACTCTCTCTGTTTTTCTCCAAAAGAGGTATGCAAAAAAAAAAAAAGAAAAACACAAAGCATGTTTTGATTAGCTAGCCCCCTCCTCACAGACAAGGCTATACAATTTTTTAATATAAACCCAGCCACATTGTCTTAGTAATAAATGTGCAAGCAAGACATTCAGAGATGCTGAAATGAACGTTCAGCATGACAAATTGCTGCTACTGAAGATAGCTTGCAAATCTTTTCTGGATGGCAAAAACTTTGTGATCAACCACATTCATCAATGTTTTCTTCTTTATTACACACACAATACTTACCTCTTCCAGGAGTTTGGTTTTTTGCAAAATCTGCTTATTCAGAGATGCCACTTTCCTTCTGTGTTGTTGGGCAACTCCAAGCCTTTCTGGTCGCTCTTCAGCAAGCTCTGATTGCTAAAATAAACAATAACAGCCTGTTGGACTTCATGCCATTACTTGTTCCTTCTTCAGTAGCTTGGGAAATGCCAAAGTAGGTCACCCTTGTGAAATTCCTCATCAAAAACTGTGTCCCACCATCCAACAGATAGAATGGCTTACCTACTCATCTCGCATCAAGATAAGGAAGCAGCTGAAAAACTGAATTATATCTCAAAAGAAACAGGTAAAGTAAGCTAAAAACCAAGGTAGGTGACCTGGGATGGGTAGAAAATATTACAGTATACTTGAAGAAAGAAATGTTTGCTTCAGAATTGCAGATAAACCTGGGACAGCTCTTAAATAGAAAAAATAAAAAAATATGGTAAAAAACATTTTAAGCAGGGATTTCCTGAACTTGTTAAATCAGAGATGCTTCATACCCCAATAAGGAGATCTAGAACTTTCAAAAGCCTTGAGCAATTGTGAATTTAGATTCTGCAATACTGCCTTTATGACAATTACAAACTCAGAGAGCTAGGTACCTGTACTACTTTAAGCATTTTTTTTTTACATGTTTGTGTAGACTATAGACACCAGTCCTTGAAAACTACTGAGTCCAGCATGTATTGCCAAGAAAGCATCTTATAAATATATAATAAAGACAGCAATCTGGATCTAGTCTCCTGTTGTCTCTCAATTGTGAAGGGAAAGCTGCCAGAAACATTCATTACCATGAATAACATTTATAATGGAAGTTCTGTATTAAAAATCAGTGACAGCTAGATGTCTAAGTGATTATTAGCCTAAATGATTATTAGCCTAAACATTATTTGTACCTTTTGGAAGTCCTCACTTTAATACTAACATGCATTTGTTTTGGCAATTTGCTTCATGCATTCATACTTCTTTTTTCCCAGTTAATCAATTTTCCAATATTTAATTAGAAAATTGGTTAATTTTCAAGTACTTCAGGTGCTAATTTGCAGTCTCTCAAAGATTTCAATACTAAAGTGCCTTCTGAATAATTACCAAATGTTGACAATAACTACAATGTATAATCAGCAAAAATGTTACAAGAAGTATGAAATAATCCTCACTCATATTTGCTCCTGGTATCCACTCTAGGCAAATGGGTAAGGTCTTCATTAACAGCTTAATTTTAAATGAAAATAAGAAACAAAAGCTTACTTCCTCTTCTCTATTTTCTCTTATTCATACTGAAAAGCAGCTTAATGACTTCTCTTTTAGACCCACAGCAAGAAAAGACCAATTCTGACACCTTAACCAAACAATCCATGTACATTCTTTACATTTGTTAGGAAAGGAAAAATGCCTCTAAGTAACACCTGTAACACTGAGCTATTCAGCAAATACACACCTAGATTTACTTAATCCTCTCATCATTTAGCCAAATCCCATTCCCTCACCATGTCATGCATTCCAAGACCCCATCCTTCTCACTGTACATTCAGCCTATCTAATATGCATAACATGCAAATCAAGAAAAACTGGCAATGCATGACAAAGAACCATGAGCTACACCAGGCTGAGACTGATCTTGCAAAAAAAAACAAAAAGGAAAATTCCACACAGTGCAGCTCTGGCATGAAGGAAAGGTCATGTCTCAGGAAGTGGACTGTTGCTTGCTATCTGGTTGCTTACTTGACTGAAACAGCAGTTGTCTTTTGAATGTAATTTAAGAAAGCTGTAGCTGGGTAC
This sequence comes from Bucco capensis, assembly GCA_013396975.1. Classification (NCBI taxonomy): domain Eukaryota; kingdom Metazoa; phylum Chordata; class Aves; order Piciformes; family Bucconidae; genus Bucco; species Bucco capensis. The sequence goes on from VWZO01017914.1 coordinate 199,372, forward strand.
TACTGTTTAAGGTTATCAATTTGCTACTCTATGTCAAAACAAGGATTTAAATTACAGGTGACAAAAAGGGATATGTGGATACATCCTTCAACTTGTCTGTTAACACACATTATCCCCACCTCTGACAGGTTGTAGACTGACTTTGGCATTCCTCCCCATCCCTTGCAACTGCTCAACTGCCCCAAAAAGATTTAGCCAGTTCACATAAACAAATTAAACAAGATATGTTAGTAGCCTCATTTTCTATGGCATAATCTGTTAGAATGTCATATTAACTATGCATGAGAATCACTAGTCTATGGCAGCTCAAAAACTGCTAGCCAAAATAAATGGCTAACTCTAGACTTTAAGAGCCTGCTCCCACTGTTCATATGTAAAAGTTGTAAATGGGAAGGAAAGAAATATTTACATATAATGTTATTCTTTGTAATGAGATTCTCTCACACATATCAGTGCCATAAACTTTCCAATAATTGAAGAGAATTCAATCATAACTAAATCACTTCTCTACAGAACTTCACAGTCTTCAAAAAAAAGACATCTGTACAAAAATACAAACTTAGTGGAAGTAAATAATTTTATCTCTTCACTTTCAGTCATTTATTAGCAAACATACTTCAGAGGTTTAGAACTGTGACAAACTTCATCACAGCTGCTTAGTTGGAAGTCCTCTATCTGAAGCTCACTGGAACAACAAAACAAGCAAACAAACAAACCAACAAAAAAACCCCAACAGTAAACAACAAAACAATCTCCAGCCCTGTAACCATTGAAACCTGTTTTCAGTCAAGCTCTATGTAGATCTGTAGCAGTTATTTCAATGTTATTTGCCATCACTTTTCCTCAATACTTTCCTGAAGCAAAAGAACCTAAAGATTAAAAACCACTGCATCTCACTTTATTTTTGAGGGTTCCTCCAAGCAAAGATATAAAAATATCCAACTTAATATCTTCTTCGAACAACAACCTCTAACCTCACTAAATGGTTGAAATGCTTACTACATACTAATTCAACTGACTCTGTAGGGCGCAGAGTAATCTCTGATACAGGATTCTAGAAGTCCAAAAATATTCTGAGTCGACTTCTCAAGAGAAAAGCAACTTGCAAACAAAATTTAAAACTATTGAAGAAGATTTTCCTTCAGGCATTTTTGAACAGGGTAGTTTTGAGACAGCACTTCTCTAGTTTTAGTCATTCTCTCATTTTACCAAGGAACAAGCTTTTCCTCCTATTCTACTCCTAGCAAAACCACTTTTTATCTATGACTATACTTGTAAATTCTCAGGGAAAGAATCTAAGACAGTAAAATCAAAGCTACTTTGGTCATGGATAGATAAAAGCCATGTTAATAATTCTCTGACAGGATTTTTAGAAAGTGAACAACACCACCAGAATTTTCCTTCCAGTTTGGCCAGCAAGTTAACACAGTAGCAGGAAGGAAAGAAAAATGCAGAAAACATTGATCTTCTGCAAAAATGCCATCTTGTAAGAAAGGTCCTGGCACACAGCAGCATCAGAGCTGGAATTCTATTTGCTAGCTATCTTCACTGGGTCTGTGGATTCTATTAAGACTCTGGTAGATAAATAAGCATTGCCATTTTCTTCAGACTATGGATAGTTACAATGGGTTAAAACTATTAGAACTATATTCAAACACTGCTGATGCTTCAATAAATTGTTTGATAACATCCTTAATTCTCTTTTCCTCTGCATGCACACGTAGAATTTTTTTTTGTCACATCCAATAGATTTGAAAAGCGATACACTTTTGATTTGGCTTGAATCAGTTCTTACCTTCTAGAGTATTAATCACTGTTCTACTATAATAGTCAAGGTCCTGCTGCTTTCTCACAGAACAGAAGAAATGTAACATTGAAATATGACCCATAGGCTTCTATTCTTGCAATCCTTTATAATAAAGAAAGGCCAAGAATTTGCTATAGACTCTGTTGAGTTATAGGATTTATCTCCCAAATGGGAAAGCTCCATACCTCATGTGTCAACAAAAAGGAAGAAATACGAGAAGACTATTGGACAAATAAGAGCAACCTATAACTCATATCTGGCAGTGATGTATTGTATGTATTAATTGCTTGAAGAGTCAGATTTTTTTTTTTCACATTACTGTAAAAAACAATCACAGTTGAACACAATAAATGGAGCCCATATGCACATTTAATTGCCTTCACTTCCAAAAGCAACAAAGATTTGGGTTTTATACTAGATTCAGAACTAGAGATCCAGGGTGTGACTCAGAATTAGAGCCCAGCACAAGTAAGATCGCCATGTCTGAAAACCCGAGCAGAGGAGGCTTGAACAGGCCCACAGAACTGTACTTCTGTGCCTAACACTGAATGTTTTAAAATGCATTAAGAGTTTAAGCCTCTAGTTTGAACAGGTATCAACCCAGGCCCCTCTCTATTCATGAAAACATTTAAGCAGGTGCTTAAACCCAAACTCAGGCACAGTCTGAAAATCACTTGGGGTCTCCTGTGGCCCCTGGTGTGATAACTATGCCAACAGCAGAGGGAGCATTAAACTCATTGCCCACAGTAAAGTGTGGGGAGTGAAACCCATGTTCCTATAATCCTTGTATGGGTAGGATGAGCTCATTAGCCTTCTGGCAGTCATCCTAGGAGAAGGACAACTCTGATTCCAAACCTGGGCAGATGGAGCTTGTTTAGCCCTGGAAGGCCTTCCACCTAAGAGGTTAAACCTCGGTCCTAAGGACTTCGCTGCCAGTGTCCAAGCTTGCTAGGCCCTGGCAGATGAACCTTAGGACTAAAGGGTGGGTCCAGCTTTGCGCATGCTGTGTCTCACCTAAAAAAAAAATCCATTGGGCAGGCTCAAGGGTGTTATCCGCTAGCCTCTTTTCATCAGGGAGCTTGGAAAAGGCGCTGATGAGGAGAGTGGGTGGAGCCCTCCCTGGATCTTCGTTTGCGAAGCCTAGCCACGACAATGAAACCCAAACTACCCATCTCTGCAATTTAGGAATATGTACTCTAATACCAAAAGGTTCTGCATTTTAAAATCTCATTTTAATACCTTCCTGAATCCTGACTGTTCTGCTATCCATTGCATATGTGAAACTTGTTTGAAGAGAATCATGAAGTTGGAAGCTTAAGATTCAAAATAACAAGCTATCAAACATGACACAATGAAATACAACCAGGTAACACACTTACCTTTTCAGCATATTCTGACACTATTTGCTTGATCTCATCTGACTGGAGTCCAACAATTTGGCCAACTGTGCTTGCTGTCAATTTGCCCTGCAATTATGTCAAGAAAGCGTTTGGCATTTTAGAACTGTCTGTGCTTTTTGCACTTCAATTTCACTGAGCTCTAATTTTAACAGAAATTTACAAAATTTTTACACTGGCTAAAAACAGTCATAAAAAAGACCCAGAAACATTCCACCCCCAAAAAATCTTCACTGATTGAAATTTCTCACTTACAGCCTTCTAGCAAATTTGAATTCAGATTTTCAAAAACTTACTTGCGATCATATTCTGAATACTGAATTTTGCACACACAGCAAAACACACTATTAGATTACCTTCTGAGTCAAGCTACTATAATGCAGATGTCTGAAAGGATGCATCTTTCCATTTGGAAGTATGGACAAAACCAATCCAAGCAGAACTGAATTCTTCAGTGGTTTTCAGTAGAAAGAACATCTAGACTAATTACTACCTTTTATCCTGTGACTTCAGCATAAACAGAAATAATGCTTAACAACTGGATTTTTTTCCCAGTCCTCTCACCCAGAAATCAAAATGTAAGAATTTTCAAAATTACAACAGCCTGCAATTTCCATTGTATCATTAACTACAACCAATTAAGAACAAGATACACATCAAGTCTTTTCAGTGTTTTAATGATGTTGCTTGTAAATATTTATCAGTGCCTTGAGAAAGACCTTGAAGCACACACAATTTACCTGCACTGTCCCCAGTAAAATGATTACTCCTGAACATCTTCACAAGATGAGTAAAGCAAGATCATACTGCATCTCATGTAGCTGCACTGAGGTATCTTTCCCCTGAAATTCTCCTTGTAGAAACCATTTGAAAGAGGCACTTATTTACACTGCTTTTACAATTTCAAGACAAATGATTAAGTCATCAGTCTCACAAAAATTACTGTCTTCCTAATTCAACCATCTTTTCTTGCACTCTCTTCATGAAAATTTAAACACAGTCATTTCAAGACTTCAGAATCACCATTAACCATTTTAGGAATAACTGCCATAATCAACCATGATTTAAACAAAGCTGTATCAGTTTTAAATGCTTCTTACCTCTTCTGTTGCCATTGCAGCCATTCCAGTCATCAGAGTTTTAATGCGAAGCTAGGGCAAAATATGAGGAATTACACATAATAATTTATTTTTCATAACTTCTGCCTAGTGACACATACATACATCTAGTATCATATAACATGCAGACCTTGACACATACATACATCTAGTATCATGTAACATGCAGACTTTGACACATACATACATCTAGTATCATATAACATGCAGACTTTAATGCATGTAACAGGACAGTCAGTCTATGAAAATTAAAGAAGTGGCTAAAGTTACCAAATTTAAGGAAAATTCCTTCTTAAAATATTACAGATTCAGTCACAGTATTCAGCTCCCACTGTCAACTGAAAACTAACTTTAAAAATGCTTGGATTCCAAGTATTATCAACAAATATCTAATTTTGTCCATCATCTTTGGGTTCCATATTCCCCTGTGGGAAGCAACCCTGGCTTCAGCTAAACATGGAAATTTTTCTTCCTGCAGAGAATGACTGGGCAGTGGTAACTGCTGTCCTTCCCCCAAGTTAGCAATATCCATGCCTATTATGCATGTGGCACACCTCTTCAGCAGCCTGAAGGTCATCTTCATCACAAGGCTCAGCTTTTCCTGCTGCTGCAAGTCCTGGAGGTAGCACAATTTTTTTGTCTTCAGCCTTTTAGAGGGAAAAAAACAAGAAAATATTACATGTAGTTTCAGTATTCTAAAGTAAAAGACAGCAAGGAGAAAAACTGAAATATAGCTGTTGTGTTTTTATGAATACATTTCAGTTAGTTACAGGAACATCCTCACACTCCAATTCCTGCCAACTGAAGCGTAACTCTCACTGATTCCACAAGTATTCCCACTGTTCAAGACAGTCTCTGGCTTGCTACAGACACATCTATGGCAAAGATACCTTATTCCACAGCCTTCTGAGAACTACCAATCTCACAAGACAACTAGGAACCCCAGAATATGAAGTCTGCTATAAAGAAGAAAGCTGATTTTTTTTTTTTTTTACATAAATCATTTTTTAATACTGAATATTGGTTGAACAAATATATAATGAAGGGTAAAATTGCCTAGTTCAGTCCAAGAATTCATACCACTAAACTAATGAGAACTGGAGACACATGGACTCAATTTCTAGGTCACTCTATTGCACCACTAACCTAGCCATTTAATCTTCCATTTCTGCCTTACTTCACACAACCACCACAAGGAACATCTTATACACAGTATTCCCATGTCCCTAATATTTTTTAAGAAACAAGATGAAGTCTACAAACATGGCTGCAGTCTGGCAGTTACTTGGAAGAAAAAAAAGAGGTGGGCATAGATTAGGAAGCATCTCCTTTTATAATATTTTAAAAGCTGAATTTGTACGTGGAATATTGAGATAATGAAGAAGGACAACTTTAATATAGCCAACATATTACTGGGTCTATGACATGCTTAATGCATTTCTAATGCATCTCTATCTGTAATAAAACCTTGTAGCCAAAGTACTATCTGCACAAAATAATAAAACTACAAATACACTGATGAGGACAATTTATGAGTCCATAATCACCAAAAGCACAGCACAGATGCTGCTTTACAAGAGGCACCAAGACTTATTTATGGCATGGTATCATGTTTCTCTATTACAAAGAAATAAGCTGTTTAATAAGAAATTTTGTAGGCATTTATTACATAACAATGGTGCTTTTAAAAGAAAAGGAAAAACTTTTTTAACAATGACATCAAGTAAACTTTATTTAAAAGATCCTCATGAAACAGATAGGATATGTAATTACCTCACATGAAACAAACAAATAAACAAAACCAACAAAAACCCAGTCCCCTTTCTTCTAAGCAAAAAATGTTTGCAAAATGTGATATTTGAGCACAGATAAAGGAAACTCTTGAAAAAGGAGATAGTAATCGATTGCATCTTTCATGGCACACATTTTTAGTTCCAGTTAGCCATTTTTAAGGGATGGTAATAATATAAGTTACAGCTATTTATTCTGTTGTATTCCTTCAAGATCTTTTCAATAAAGACAATGCAATTCTTCTCATTAGTGTTTTATACTAGCATACATTTTACCTGTTCTGGTTTCCCTGCTTGTCTGCTGAATCCGTATCTCCTAGAAGAACAAATAGTAACATGAAAGAAATTCTCTGTTTACAACTTTCACAAATAAATTAAGATTCTATTAGTTTTCAACATAAGAAATCCACTAAAAAGTGAATTTTTTGACAAAACTAACAGCCATGTTCAGGTTAGTTCTGGAATGCTTCAAATTAAGCAGGCACTGCAGCATATTTACAGCTCCATCTACTCCTTCCATCGTGACTTGCAAATCTAGACTGTTCATACAATATTGTCATGTAAAGCTTATGAAAGGTAAAAGCAATGTTGTCTTTCCATTTGGAAGCTGATCCTGATCTATACTACTGAATTCGGGAAAGGCCTCAGGAAATTGTCAGTACAATCCACTTGAAAAAGAACATTCATGCTTCTGTGCTTTGACGAATCTGCAATTTCCTTCGGAAGTATGGTTTTCAGGGCTTTAAATATATACTGAAATAAACAGTTTTACATCCATTTAAGGGAGATGAAAAATTGACATTTGAGTTACGTTATTATTTTGGAAATATTATCTTAAAGAAAAAAAACAGGAAGAAAGAAACTCTAGATATGAGCAAGCCACTATCTTCAGTATTAGGAAGCACTAAACCCAGTACATATAGAGATATGAAAAGAAGTAATATTCCTCATTAACTAACTCAGAGCTACAGCTGTTTAATTCCTTAACTACTGCAGAAGCAGGACTATTTACAAGTCCTTTATGGGTAAAAGTTAAAAGTTATCCTCAGCAGCAGTATCAACAATCACTAGTTCTCCATTTATTCAACACTCATATCTAATGAATAAATTCAGCCATATTTTTCTAGTGTAATTCCAAGTTTTAAAGAGATCCCAAACATTAAGTTCTCTCTGCACTTTCAAGCTAAGCAGTATAAAGAATGTGCCAGAGCACTACCCTTCCACAGAATATGCATAAAGTTGTGTTAGTATTGAAGCATTTTTAAGTAGTATTTCCATCATCATATGTCTGTTCTCACTTTTTGTAGGAGCACACTTTTATTTTCACACAGATAATTATATCAACAGAGAACCCAGACACCTCCCAGGCTTAACATTTCACATGTGCTACAGGAACTGACTTTGCACTTTGCTGAAAACTGATAATAGGCAAAGATGTGTCAATGAAAGCCCTTAAACAGACTACGTAACTGTCTGGACAGATGCTAACTGGCATCTCAAAATAGACTCTGCCCTACCACATTCAAGCTCACTTGTGATAACCTCAGAGCTAGAGGCCACAGGATCAAAACAACAATTTACAATACAGCATTATCACTGGCTGTATCTGAATAATGCTGCGTTTGGCATCAGGACATTGCAAGACTGTATACTACTTGCTGGACTGAGAAAATTAGCTTTTATGATTAGTGTGCTCTGAAAGGAGCCATTCTTATGATAACCAAACAGTGCTACAGAGTGGACAGTAATCCCTGCTGCCCCACAGATTTCTGTACATATCTCAGAGTCCTTGTACTCTAGTTAGTGAATCACTAGGTTCACAGCAGACACATTCTTCCTTAAGGGCTCCTATCTCTACCAAAGCACACAAAGTAGACATTTGTTTGTCTCACTACTGTCACATTTTCTCCGATGTTCTTTATTTTTGCACTGTATCAAAACCAGTTTTCTGATCAAGAGTTTTATGCTTTGAAAATTTATTAAGAAATCATTACCAGAACTGATTCAAATCCTGCAACTATCCTAATTTTCTCCCACTTCCATTGAATTCATGTTAAGATCTTCATATCAACGAGCTAACATTTGTCTTTTAGTAAGTACTGTCCCTCCTTCATATCACCAATTTAAATAAATGCCATTCAAACACTGAATAGCTCTTCTCCCCAGGGCTCTGCAATACCATAAAGATCACCTCAAAAAACACTGTCTGGAAGAGGTATTGTCCTTCCCAAAAGCTCACAAGTTCTTAGTCACTTTCATATTAGTCCCAAGCCACTCCACATATCCACGCACTGACACAATAGAATAGCAGTTCCCTTATACCTTCAACACTTCCTACTTTCCTGTTCTTACTTCCTCTCTCTGTACTTAAACTTTTTCCACAATTCTTTTGCACTGTTTTTTATACTAAAGATGTATGTTTTTCCAGCAGAAATGAGCTTTACTTAGGTCTCAATTGTTCCATAATACCTAAAGCTAAAACAATTTTCGAGGGTCTACAGAAAATATATTAAAGGGTAAGCAAACAAAATCTGAAACGAAACAGGAGTAAACCTGAAACAATCTGAACCTCTAGTAGTATAAAATCCCCTGCAATTAAAATTTTACATGGAATGCTTCTAAATACACATAACACAAAACCCACAGACAATTAAACGAAGCCTTTCACCTGCCATATTCCAGAAGTGTAGCATGAACTTTTGACTCCTCATCTAGCAGTTCTCCAGCTCCCTTCTGACGTTTGTATTTTCTCTGGGGTTTGTAAACCTCCTGTAAGACAGTGAATGAACTCAGAGCTTGCAAAGGGCTTTTCTGAAACAAATGATGAATTATCTAGAGTGATACACACCAGTTTTCACTTTCCAACTCAATATACTTACCCAAATAAATATCCTTCTCTTTCCCTTTTTGAAATTACATGATAAAATCTCATTGAATTTACTTCTAAACATTTGCTGCAGGACCTGTCTTTTCAGGCTTTAGAAACATTATAAATGGGCATTTAACAACAAGCATGATTTCTTCAACCATCTCCTCCATTATATTTAAGAAAGTCAAAAATAACATAATTAACATCTATTTAAAAAAAGTCCTATGATTTAGCTGATGTCAGTACCTAGAAATGTTAACTCCTTTGCAAATGAATTCTACTTTTAATTTCTCATTAGATAATTAAATGTAATTATTATCTACTCAGTGTTCACAGGTTACAATGGTATTAAAGCAGATTTTATTGCAATTTAAGAAACAAAAATATCTTAAGAAATTTGGTACTAAAACAATTCATCTTATGCTATCCCAGTGTGATCTTATAGCAGGACAACAGCCCATCAAATCAAACAAGGATTCTTAAGTACTATTTCGTGCTGATAGAGCTACTTTCAAACTAAAAACAAAATTGAAACTAAAGGACAGAGCTGCCATCCTGACTGTTGTAGCACTGTAATTATGCCCTATATTGAAGTACTTTTTTCTTCCTCCTTCCATATTGATCAATTATGTCACTACAAAAGTCTAAGAACATTAATTAAAATCTATTCTACCTCAAGTACAAACAAAATAAAACCAAAAATCAAACAAAAAATAATCATGAGATCCTCAGCTTTCCCCAAATTAGAAACAGGAACCAAGATAACATTTATTTTGGGTGGAATTCTTTTTGCTGGAATTATTTTGGCTGTTTGTTTGATGGAAAAAAATCACCTGCAGTTCAGTGAGTTTGTAATGCAACATTTCTGTTGTTGGAACAAAGAACTTGAAGTTAATTGAAGTCTAGTATTTAATGCTTTCCTGCTAGCAAAGATACCAAAGAAAGCTAACCAAGAACCTGTGATCTCAAAAGTTATTTTCTTTCATTCCAATTGTCTTTTTTTTTTTAAAGTGTCCCCCTTAATCAATTAGGTGGGGTTTTCCCTTCTTTTTCTGTAATGAAATTTCAGCCCTCATCACAGCATACAAAACCTTCATCTTCATCATCACCTAATCAGCATCAAAAAGGAACACCATCATCTCTTCTGGTCTGCTTAAAACAACTGTATTACAGAAAAAAAAAACAACCCCAAAAATTGAAATGAAAACTTGGGCTTTCCACGTATACATTTAACTTCAGAAAATCTTAGTTACATGGGAGAAAAGATTTAATGCAAAATCTGCAAAGATTCTAAAAGAAAATGAAAAAGGAGAATTATTTTTTGCTTGATCTGACTTTTTGTACAACAGAAAGCATTATTTCATCAAGCAAATCCTGCACCGTAACACTGCTGAAATAGCTTTCAGGCTTTTTCAAAGACATGTAATCCCAAAGTAGAGCCTATTCCTTGGCAAGTTTCTCCTGAATTTGTCAGTTACCCTTTGCAATTTTTACTTCATTTCTCATCTCAACTTCTGTCATCTGTTTCCAGCTATTAAATTTTGCTACATTTTGGACTGTCACATCAAAAGCTTTTTATGATCAAGAATTTCCCACAAAACGTACTTCTACACCTGCAGAAAAGCAATCTAAGTCATAAAAATAATTATAGCTTCTATGATGGCATTTTATATTATACCTGTGCTATATAAAGTGTGGGCATTATACCATAAACATTGGTCTTGGCATCATACAATTGAGTAGCTGAACAAGACCACTGCAAGATAATCTCAATTCACTTGACAGTCACCTTTCAGCAGCAATAGTTCTTATTCCAAGAACCATTACTGATATTTAATATTCCCTTTTCTAACCTTAAGGCCTGATCATGACTATAAATCTCACTGTACTGTCCCCTTGAGAAAAGAAGGGTAGGTCCTTAGACCACAGTTGTTATAATTAATTCTGAAAACAGAATGATCTTTCATACTTGCTGGTCCTCTTTCAGAAAAGTGAGTATCTCTTCCAATTCCAATACATCATGATTTAAAAGGTGAACTGCAAAAGAGCTGTCAACTAATAGCCACCTTCTTCTTTCAGTTCCTATAGACAGGAAGCAAAGCTTGGGCAAGTTCTCCCCTGAAAATTCACTCTCTGTTTTCATACACCACACTCATGTCTTGATGCCAGAAGAGATCTCATGACCTAATCTTTTGTTAAGAAGATCAGGTGTGAGCTGTAGAAGACATAATCCTGACAGAGCACATATATTTAAAGAGGTGTTTGTTTAATGATACCCTGAGCAGTGATGAACAAATGTCAAAACTTTATATACCATGAAGATGCAGAAAAAAACTAGGGATCTGTGATCCAGAGTAGAAAACAGAATACACCTTTATCAACCTTGCAGATCCAAACAGAGGAGAGTAGCTAGCGTGCTCCAAGGCAGGAGAGCTATTCAGAGCTATTTAGACAGGCTAGCTGGATGATGTAAAAATATCATAAAACTTTTCAGACTGCAGCTTGTTTTCCTTGCTTTCCATGATCTGTTTCATTCTTGGACCCTGAATATGGAACTAGTCCCTTAGCTGCATAAGGAGACACATGAGTATCTGATTTCAGGACCGTGACCTATGAATTTTAAAGTAACAGCCCTAATACACTTAGAAAGTGAAAAATCAATTCACTGGCTTCAACCAGCAAAGAAACCCCTGATCTGGCATACCTGTGCCTGCTTCATCTTTGCTATTTCACTCTCTTCAAGCTCAAAAAAGCAATTTCAGAAAACATGCAGGTAGGTAGGTAAAGGAAATCCAACTGAGCACCATGGGATTTGGACAAGCCACTTGAATGGACCTGACCTTTACTAGGTAACTGCACACTAAAAGTAGATTGCATTCTTTCTTTTCAGGCACATTCTCCCAAATGCATTAATGACACAGAATAAACTTAAATCCCAAAATTATTAGAACATAAAAACTAAGCCTTGAAACCACCTCTGTTCCTCAGAAATCAAAGGGATTCCTTCATCACTGTTAACAAAGTATCATCTGTATTTTGTCAACTGACACTAAAAGTTGTAGGTATTGGTGTCTCATAACAGTATTGTGATTATTTTACTTCTGTCTCTTCAGTGACAAGGTTGGTATCAGACACCTGGATACAGAATCTTTACTACTATTTAAAGAAAATGCAGGTAGAAAATCGAGACACTTGAAAAATCAGGGCCATTATTCTGAAAACTTGGAAATAAGCAGAAGCTCAATGAATCTCAAGTGTTACCTGATACAAAACATATTTGGAATTTGCTTTCTTACATGGGTATGCATTTTGTCTAATTTTAAAGGCTTATACAGGTGCATAAACAAAACAATAATACCTATTTACAAGGGGAGCTAACTTGTAAAACAGAAAAGAGATCTCACTGGAAGAACAAGTATTGGTGACTGGAGTTAAAGACTCATTTTAAGTCCGCTAATAATAAAAACAAAACCAAACCACAGGGATCAAGACTTAGAGACTGTAATTGAAAGCAAGAGTAATTAATCAAGTAGGTTAAAAAGGGACTTGCATTGATCATCACCTGAAGGCTTGCACAGCAATATTTTTCTATAAATATAGAACCACATATATTAGGTTCAGAAGCACTCAGGTCATTAAAATGGAAAAACAACTACCTCCAAAACATGACAAAAGAGTAAGATTACTTGTCTAGTTCATTATGCAAGCTATGACATAGCTCATTATACTGGCACTTAACACCTCTATTCATGGAAAAATTTAGAGTCTGGCTACAGCTATCTGAAATAGTGGTGATTTTCTCAGAAGAGTGGGGTTTCACCATCTATTGAAGAGCCTTGGAACTGTTCCATTCAAAGCATACTCAGACTTCTCATTCCTTCTCAAATGCTGGACCATGAATTTATCAAGATGGTCCAAGAAGAATTAAAACCCAAAATTAGCAAACTGTTGGGAGTCAAAAAATGGTGAACTGACAACCCCAAGAAAATAGGGAAATTGGAGAAAAAGCAAGAACAGAAACTCAAGGCATATGAATTCAGGTATAAGACTGATATAGCCTATGTATTTTACATCACTCTTGGTGGCACTCATGAACAAGCTTTCAAAAAGTATAAATAAACAGTTTATCCAAAAGTGAGAAATTTGCATCTGAAGAGACAGAACATAAGGGATACCAAATTTCCCAACCAGCATTTGCTAGTTGATATAGTTTATCTTGTACAGTGCACACCTAAAAGGTTTTTGATCTGGTATGTTGGCACTTGAGATCTGTTCTAAGAATGAAGCTCAACATATAACTTAATTGGGATCCTCTCATGAGGAAACCCAGGATTGGGTGCTTTAAGCAGAATTAACCACCACCAGTAATTGTTTCATTACTAAAGCCACTTGCTTCTTGATCACAGAAATCAAACATACTTACACAGATATCAGTAACAGTTTTGACAGCCTTCTCTTTTCTTTGCATAAATTCATCATCCTGCAATACATTAACAAAGGTGGTTAAAAAGACCAGGAATGGAGATTAAATCTCAGCCACTGTAATGAGTTTAGCAACCAAAGTTGTCAAATTGTTTCTAAGGTGCTCAATTATTCGGTGAAATGTTAGAGATTCCCTGTAACACAGGGAAGCATTTGCTTCTCTCATCAGATAGGTAGGTCTCTAGAACTGTATCCAGATCAGCAGTCATTCTGCTCTGTGCTTATACAGTATCTGACACAAATGCAACCCCAGCCCACTACTGAGACCTTCAGTCATTACTACGTCGTCGTCATGGCTAGGCTTCGCGAACAAAGATCCAGGGAGGGCTCCACCCACGCTCCTCATCAGCGCCTTTTCCAAGCGCACTGATAAAAAGAGGATAGCGGATAGCACCCTCGAGCCTGCGCAGTGGATTTATTTTAGGTGAGACACAGCATGCGCAAAGCTGGACCCACCCTTTAGTCCTAAGGTTCATCTGCCAGGGCCTAGCAAGCTTGGACACTGGCAGCAAAGTCCTTAGGACTGAGGTTTAACCTCTTAGATGGAAGGCCTTACAGGGCTAAACAAGCTCCATCTGCCCGGGTTTGGAATCAGAGTTGTCCCTCTCCTAGGATGACTGCCAGAAGGCTAATGAGCTCATCCTACCCATACAAGGATTATAGGAACATGGGTATCACTCCCCACACTTTACTGTGGGCAATGAGTTCAATGCTCCCTCTGCTGTCGGCACAGTTATCGCACCAGGGGCCACAGGAGACCCCAAGTGATTTTCAGACTGTGCCTACAGTCATTACTACACTATGAAGAAATGAAGTTGTGATAGGCATAATGTGGAAAAGTTTCCCTTACTGTTATCTTAGATTCTAAGCATTAAATATAATAATTAAAAATTTCAAATCAAAAAAACCCACCACAAACAAAATCCAAACTAATCCACCTGTCTTTCCCAATACTAGGGACATCTACCTTTAATGCTGTTACTGAATTTGAGACAAAATTTAGGTTCTTGGTTTTAAATATGGAATTGCCTTAGGATATGCATGAGCATAACTGATGGCTCTGCACTACAGGCACAAATCCAAGCTTGTTCCAGCTGTCCTCCTACACAAAGGAAATTTCATATCATTAATGCAGAACGCTATTTGACTATTATCAGAAGTCATATGGTTAGCCTGGATACACTGCACAGAGCTTTGCATCCACTCCAGAAGCAAGCTACCTGGCAAGGCAGACTGACAGAGAAGTACCAAATATTGCAGAAAAAATATGACAACTATTCAGCAAAAGTTAACCAGTGCCTATGAACTCTCTGACATACTAACATTTTAATTTTTTTCCCAGCCTTACTTGTACCTGGATTCGTCTAGGACCTCTGGGAATGCTCAGGGTAGACCTTATCACTCTATACAGCTACCTGAAAGGAGGATGTAGCAATGTGGAGGTCAGTCTCTTTCTCCAGGTGACTAGCAATAGGACAAGAGGAAATGGCCTCAAGTTGCACCAGGGGAGGTTCAGCTTGGATATTAGGGAAAATTTCTTCACTGATAGAGTGATTAGCACTGGAACAAGCTCCCAGGGAACTGGTAGAGCCACCATCCCTAGAGGTGTTCAAAAACTGTGCAGACGTCACAACATGGTTTAGTGGGCACTGTGGTGCTGGGTCAGTGGTTGGACTTGATCATCTCGGAGGTCTTTTCCAATCTAAACAATTCTATGATTAACAAAATGAAAGCAAAGGCGACTCTGGTATACTGTGCTGATTTCATAGCTGTGAAGCTGGTACTGCACCTAAGCATTTGACATACTGTAATAGAAATAAGAACTGGCTTGATCTTACCTCTGGTAGTTGATGAGTTTTTTGAAACTGTGCTATAGAGTAAGAACGGATATAGTCTCCCATTTCTTCCCTTGTTTCTATTGCACGTTTCACCAGCCACTGGGAAAAAAAAAGGTTGTATCAGTGGAAAGGGGCAAAATAACAGCAGCAAACATCTAAGCACTGCCTAATTGTTTTTAATACATGGTAAACCCTGCGCAGGCTCGAGGGTGCTATCCGCTATCCTCTTTTTATCAGTGCGCTTGTAAAAGGCGCTGATGAGGAGCGTGGGTGGAACCCTCCCTGGATCTTCGTTCGCGAAGCCTAGCCATACATACAAACCCTAAAGGCACATTTTAAGCACATAAACAAGAACATTTCTTTGTAAACATGGTAGCTTAGGGACCTACTCCTAAAAAAATGATTTAGAATTGGCTATTTTATAAACTTCACCTTTACTCTTCTTCCGTGCACTAAAAAGCTCAGTAGAGCAATCAGTTAATGCAGAAGGTAAGAAACTACATGGCTTTTCTTATAATCAAAGTTTTACATATAAAAAACTAAGTATTCCTCACCCTGTTGAACTGTATTGAACCACAGAAAACTCCATGAGCCACATTGTTCATACTACAGTGGGATACAATAGTCCAAAGAAGATCAAACCACCTTCTCTTACAAGTTACTTGGAGCAGAGCCTGGTATCCCAAAAACCTGACTTTTCTGGATGTTATTTGTAAATAGTGTATTGCAAAGTTAGTTGGTTTGTTGTATGATTTCCCCTTTACTTAGCTTGCACTGCAATGTCACATTAACAATATTATGTTATCAAAACACAAAATAATACATAATAGAGAAAAATACACAGCAGTAGTTCACAAAACAAATGAATGTTTATCTTCTGTCTTTTTATTTTCCTCTATACCATGGAACCAGCAGCAAACCTCACAACTCACCATATCAAAAGCTTAGCTGTACCAGCCTGTAAAACGTATATGCTATTCTACGTTCAAAAAACTCAAACTCTGCTGTATTGTATAAACTATCAATGTTATCCTTCTGTTGAGTAGGCCATACTAAATACATAATAACTCCCTAATAAGTTCTAGAAATTGTTGGATATACAGCATCCAGCAGTACTCTGCATACAGGTTCATCCCTCTGTACTCCAATAAAGCCCTTGTGAGCATACCTTAAAACAAAGATAGTCCAGGTGGCTGTGGGCTATGGCATGGTCATTCTTCTACAAAGCAAGCTTGAACCGTACACAGCATCTATCTCTGTCAGTCTGAGGGGGTGGACACAGGCTGGAGCTCTGCTTGAATGTGAAGCAATTGGAACAGAAAATGTTCTGGGCTCTCGGTGCCAGGACTTGACAGTGAACCTGTCTTGTACCATTAGCCCATTATACTCTGATAGAAGACACCACTTGGAACACAACCTCATTTCATTAAATTAGGCTGTACCCCAGGTAGAAGCCATTACGGCAGTTACATGCATTTATATTAAATTTTCCTACTATAGATAACTTACTGTTTTCAAAAACTACAGTTCTACCATGAAAAGACCTATCTTCAAGTCTACGAAGTTTTCAAGAAGAACCACAAGCTTCTGACATTTATAAGACCACACAAAAAGCCACCAAAGACTGAAGTACATTTTAAATAATGCTGGAGAAGATAAATCTTGTGGGCTGTTGACAGCCTGTGCTGGAGGTCACGTAAGTGATCAGATCAATCCCAGGATCCAAGTTTGAAGCAGCAACTGTTTTCTGTGCTATAACCATAAACCCCTGGAAAGTGAGGGGAAGATGATGACAAGGAGAGAGATGAAAATGCAGACTATTAATTACAAAGCACATCTCAACACAAGAGTGTGTACGTGCTTTTTCCTGTGAACATAAGCAGAATTTACTAGGAAGAACACTATTTTTGCCCACTTGTTTTTTTTTAAGGTTCTGCTACAGCCTATGGCAGTGAGCCAACTCAACCTCATTTCTTCCTGGCAGGAAGGATTCATCTAAATTCCTCCTGTCAAATTCACCAGACTAGCCTGCACAGTGCAAGAACTATTGGGCCACAAGGCTAGGTAGAGGCAAGAGTTTCTTTATCATTTGGGGACTGATCTGAGATTTACATACAGCAAATGAAATCTTCATTTTAACAGGGCATTGAGTAACATGTCATTATCAAATATTTAATTCCTGCATGTCATGTTCAGCTTATTATAGCTCTTGCATGGTCTTTTCGAGAACACAGTATACTGATAACACCAAGAAAAGTTATCTTAAAAGCCTATCTTGCAATGAAATGGGGAACCAATATTATTTGGAGCAGGCAGAACTTCACAGCGACCTGAGAGAAAGCCAGTTTTTTCTAAAAACAATCCCCTACATACAAAAAAATAAGCTAACGAAGAAAGACTTCTTCACCAAGTATGGATTAAATATATCACCTACTGGCAAGCTACTTACACTTAGAATCATTAGTCTCAGAAAAAACTAGAAGCCCATTTCCTCTCTGCTTAGAGTTAATGTTTCTCCTTTCCAGAGGTAAAATTCCAACTCAGGCTTTTGGATAAAGAAGGCCAGAGAAAAAACACCTAGAGATATAGTTTTTATAGCAGGAGTAATAATTCATGTTCTCACTTTAGGAGAGGAATTATTTTTCCTGTGAGAGAAGTCTTGTATTTGATAAATGTAATCAATCAGTATCATGATCACTATCATCAAGTGACCAGAGCAGGAAATTAACCTGCGTAACAGAATATACCACATAACTTTTTGTGGGGAGTGTAGTCAAGTGTTTTCTTCAGAAGCCTCCTAATAGAAGATAACAAGAACAAGACAACAGGAAGTTTTCCCCACTTCTTACAAACTGGAATTTAGATGAAACTCTTGCTAAATTACTTCAGAGGCAGGAGGCAAGGAGATACTTAATGAAAAAACAGCTTGCTTATCAGTCTTAATTTCCCTATTTATCAAAGACACATTTCTCTGTGCAGATGAAAGCAAAATAAGAAAATGGCAACAACATACCAAGGATTCTCAAGATACCACAAGCAGAACACATCACATGTTAACTTAAACCTTAATAAAATGGAGGAGTATGAGCATTCACATGGTCGGTTAGTGGTGCTCGAGAAATACACAGTAATAGGATCACACTGGAGCAAATTTGCTTCTTCCACTCAAACAATTTTTAAGTGATACGAATGAAGGATAAATTATGCTTCAAGAAACAACTCCAACTAGCTTTTGCCTTATTCATATCCTTTTGACTGAATGATTATCTGCATAACTTACTCCATAAGCTTAAACATAGACTGTAAATTATTTGTTCTATTTCCTAATCTGGCAAAGTAGATTACCAGATCCTGAAACAAGCTTAAACTTTCATTTAAGAAGACATTCCACAAAGGCAGAATCTGACTCCATTGCAAAGAATTTAAAGTTTGTTTTGTGTTTTCCTTAAATGTGGATAAGACAATACCTCAAAATTCTAGGAACCATAACATCATTCAGTTCTTTAAACTACATCTCTGTGATTATGCATTCTCAAGTTAATAAAGAGTCAAACAAGACCACAGATCTTGGTTAAATTGTTAGGCAGGTATTATGGCCTTTTTAGCCAAGTATCGATACAGCATAAAATTATTACCTGTACTACAGGAAATATGTGAATGAAATCCAGTCCCTGGATCTGATGTGGTTCCAAACGATGAGGACACTTCATTTTTGGTAATACTGACACAATTTTTTCAGTTAAGGCACTGTTGTAAAACAACAAAAACACACAAGTATATATGCTACAATTCTGTTTTGTAAATTACAAATGATTTTTGCAAACAGTTGTTAGAAGGTTCCCTCTAGTGGCTTCCATTGTATACAGCTGTAAAAAGCAATCCAACTTTTACAAAGTAGCTTTTACACTGTACTATATATATTACTAGTCTGTGAGGAGGTGACTAAAAACCTCTTGCAGGCTCCCAGCTTGTGATTTCATTTAGAGTATTACATAAAAAACTTTAAGAACTCCATGCCTGGTCAGATGAAATGCCCATGTAAGATATATCTAAAACCACATTATAATACATGCATACATAATTATAATATATGCATAGCTTTAAGAACAATCATAATAAGTAAAAGATAGGCACTTAAAGAAAAGTCCAGAATCAAATGTAAGGACTTAAAAAATTCTTTAGCAGAATTTCCAAAATCTATCTTAACATTACTACTGAAACTTTATGGGTTTAAATATGTATTACGCCTAAAAGCTAAATACACAGTATACTTCACATGGCTTTGAACTGAGTAAAACTGAATTTGTGGACAACCATCTCATTCAACAGCTCAGGTAAGAGCTGGTAAAGGGAAAGGACTACCCTAACACAGGGGATCGATCTACAAGAATATCATTCTGCTTCCACTGAATCCCTTATTTTAGGGCAAGGTACTTGTTTTGCTGACAATGCTGTCAAGCACATTTTTAAAGCAGCACTGAGGATGAACACTGTACTGGGGAACTATAACTATTTTTCTGTGACAGAAAAAAAATGAACTGGTCCAGTAGTGACCTCGGTGGTATTCAGTACTGCCCAAACAGACAACAAAAGGGGAGCAAGAGATACGAGACAATGACCAAAGTCTGGGAACAGAGCCTGAAAAGTTATACTTCTTAAGAAAAGTGAAAACTTTGACAGAATTCTGCAAGGTAATTTCCACTATGGCACCACAATAATACTCCACAACATGAAAAGAGCAATGCCTCTTAGCACAACCAGAGCAAATGCAATTTCATTTAAAAAAAGAAAAAGTTATTTACCCAATATATCCTCTCCTAATGTATGTTTCAATCTTTACTTCAGCCCAGCATGAAATAATAGGACACCATCAAAATATCTTCAGCGCAACACTGAGAAAACACAACTTCTCCTTATCTTGAGAACATCACAGAAGCACTGAGCCACCACCAATATAAACATTACACCACATCAAAACAGCCTGTGCTTGTGTGTCTCTGAACACTTTACATTTACAAATAAATCATTGTTGCTGTTTTGGGAGAGAAGCCTGGGTTTTGTTTGGGCAGTTTTGCATCCAGTCAGCTGGAAAGATAACAGAACACTTTCAGAACAACTTAACTATTTCCTATCCCACTGTTCTTAAGGGTAACGAAGATGGCAATCATAAAACCTCAGCATTTACAAGAACTACTTCATTCCTAGTCACTACCTAATTCTGTGCACTTAATGCTATCCGTAGTTTTCTATGATGATTTGAGTGTCTCAAGTTTAATGGCAATAACCACACAAATCTTTAAAGTGTGTTAGTCTTGCCAATGCCAAATGACTGTCAAGAAAACAGCACAGAAAGATGTTCTTTTCAACTCAAAGAAGTCTCTTCATGCAACTGTGACCTGACAGGCTATTCTTACTGCCTTAAAAATGTAGTTGCTTATCACAGAAATGGATGAAGAAATACCCTGGTTCAGAACTTATTCCATTTCTCAGCATAAACAATTTTCACAACCTCCCTAATACAGAAATTAGTTGGTTATGAGCAAATTCCATTCCTAAGAAATGAAGCAAACCAAAATGGTCTCATCGGGTCACTATCACGAAGGAAATTCTCCTCCTCAGTATGAGGCAGGTAATTGTTTTGGCAATAGTGTCATCCTTTAATTTCTGTTGGCTGATGCCTACAATTCTGACCCAGAACAACAAAGGAGAATCAGAGGTTATTTACAAAGCAAAACAGAGAAAGAACTCAAGGAAGGTCTTCTAATGTTACACTCTATAGCTTCCAGCAGCGTGGTCTCCCTCTGCCCTTTGTTTTGGCCACTGCATCATCCCCTTGTGCCAGCACAAGCATCTGTACAGCTGCACAGAGAACTGGATCCAGGAACTGATTCATGTTTAAAGTATTTTCCTTTTCTGGGTTTTTTTTTTGGTAGGTTTTAATCTGGATCAGTTCCCAATCCACTCTGATGTGGAGCCACATAAATGCTTTCCCTGCTTTCTATGGATATAAGAAGATGGCAACCCAGAGGGAAACAGTACTGCCTTTTTTTGGAGTAAGCTTCTTTCAGATTTTAGAGTTTTAGAATCTGAGAAACCCAGACAGCAGTGCAATGGTTTGCAAACAGGTAGCCTTGAGAAGCAGGATACCTGGACTAAACATCTTTCTTATAATAAAGCAAATATCAGGTAATGTTGCACCCCACTCCTCCTTTTCTAAGGAGAAAAAACACACTTGTCATTTAATCAACTTACATTTTTTGACCAATAGTAGAGTTTTCCTGAAACAACAAATCAACATCGATATCAAAGTTGCAAGTAGTGATACACCACGTCATGCCGCCTACCACCTAGCAAAGGAGCAACAGCATGGTTAGTTCATTTTACTTTGAAGAGGTCAAACCAAATACAACTTAAAGGCTTTGTTTATTTTAGAAACTACAGTTTAGTGTTTTCTTCATCCTCAGTATTCTTACATAGAGACTGAAATATATATTCATAGCATACATACACCAACTTCTACATACAATACACCTACAGAACTGGAAAAAACAGTTATCAATATCCTACATTTCTTTCTTAGCTTTACATATTCATTTTGAAACAGCTCTCAGATTAAAAAAGTAAAAAAATCTCAATAGATAAAACTAAACAGAGTGTTAAATGATCTTTAAAAAGTGACCCTATAAAAATTTTACCAAGGATCATGATTTCTGTATTCATACATTTACCTTTTATACACCTGTGCTATTATTACTCTGTGCTTGCTGACATATGCAACATCAAGTGCTGGGCACAGTATCAACACAGTAATAGAAACCTCCAGCTCTGCAGGAATTTCTATTTCAGGCCCCATTCCTACAGGTACTCAGGCAACTCCTGAGCCATTTCATCAGTTCTACAAATATTATATAAATATTTAAAGACAATCTTGCATAAACACATGCAAGATAATCTAAATGTATGCAAAGGCAAAGAAAAGGGATTAAAATGTTGACTCTCTTACCAACAACACACAGCAAATCAGGGTGTTCTGTACAAAGTTTCCTAAAACATTATCCCTCTCACATTCCCCTCAGGAAGAGTTAACCAATATCCCCTTTATGCTAGCAGCTAGATCATTTTCAACAGGAACGGTCGGTTTTGTAAAGGCTGGGCATTGTCATGAAAAGGTAACTTTGCAATTGTATTTAGGCAAGTATAAACCTGATGCATCTATTTCTACACAAAAACGCAACATTACATCCTAAGGCAATCTTCTTGAAACAGCCTCCTGAGCAGTTCAGGTCACTAACACCAAGCAGTCTGCAGAAACTACAACTGAACTGCAAAGTAAGGCTGCGCTATGACCAAAGAAATAGTAGAAACCAGAAGAGTCCCATTTCCAAGTTGCTGTAGCTCTGTTTTCAGACCTAAGTACAGGAATTTCGCACAGTGTCAGCACTGAAATAATTCAGAAGTCTCTTTTCAACCTGAACTTTGCTCTCTGTCAGTATCACATACTTCCTGTCAAGGACAATGAAAGGTTAACATTCATGACATTCTAAAGATACGTAAAAACAGCCCCAAAATAATCTCACTAGGCTAATTGTTCAATTCTTACACAGAGCTTCTTAAGACAAATATTTCCTCATTTCTAATTAATGAAAATTTATTTTTAAAGTTGCTATGCTATCTCCGAGTATCAAGACTTTCTAGTTGTTTTAACTGCAGCTGAGAGAGGGGCAAAATTCCCTCTGTATGACTGTAACATCCACAAAAACCCCACAATTAGCTTGCACCCAATTGTCTCCTTTAGAACAGGCCTTCCTATATAAAATCACTTTTCAAGACTGAGGAGGTCCTGTCTGCCTGAAACTGGGTCATTTGCAGAATTATTTACACAGGAAAGTCTCATGGATTGGAAGCACGTCTCTTTTTTTTTTTTTCTTTTTAAGTCAGCTAGAACTCCTAAACTAAGTAGCAAAACATATATAATCCTCATATACTTAGAAAAAAGTTTTTAAAAATACTGCATTGGTCTCACCTTGTCAAAGGGTGATAATCCCTTGATTCTTGCACGAAAATACCCAGCAGCCACCAAGAGTTCCAAAATTTCAGTCAACTTAATGTTTTGTTCCTCATCTTCTCTTGTTTCAACCTGATAAATGAACAATGTGACAGTAACTCAGTATTTCTCTTTCATTCTTCAAATGAACATTTTCCAAACTTTGTCTTAACAGAGAAAACATATTAGGGAAACTCCTGACTTCCATTAGCAACGTGGTTGCTAATTTTAAAGACATTAAAGAAATAGGTAATGCATTTCTACATGGATTTAATATCACATTTTTCATGCCCAGTTAAATACTTTAATCTGCTTTTGCTGTTTAAACTCCTGGTCCATCACTTGCCTCCTGCTAGACAAGACTGCCCCTATTGCCATAAGATAGTTGATTTATTCTCCATTTCAGACATTTCTTTCCATTTCAGGGTTCACAAAAATCATACAGCTCAATTTAATATTTCTATAATCTTTTTACAACAACAGGAGGAGAAATCTATGCAGAATTCCATTTTTTGGGTAATGCAATTTTAAGGAAAGTCTAAGTACAGCAGTAACAAAAAGTAAACTCCGATGGGCAGCCTGGATAGTTTCAGTGCTCCAAAGCCGCCTCAGGACAGCAACCTTGCCACAGTGCTTTTGTCCCCATGTTATAGGGCAAAATCCCACAGCTCCAAAAACACTTATGATTCTACACATGAACTAAAGGCACAGAGCACCCAAACACCTCAGACCTAGGCCGGAGAGACAGCCAACAGGACTTTAGATGTCCCCCTCAGAGGCTACAGAGATCCACCCACACACCCTTCCCACCTCCCTCTTCCCTTCTCTTCCCCAAAATCTTTTCGACAGCCTCCTCCTCTCCCGCCCACGGAAACATAAAAAGGCTCGCGATCGGAGGGGACAGGGAAGCGTAATGAAGCACAGAAGGTGACCTAAACAGGCACTGTCTTGCAGCCCCCCCCCCTCTCCCCGGGCCTGCCCCGGAGCAAGGCGCAGAGGGGTCTGGCTGCCCCTTGCCTCGAGGGGCACCTCACGGGACGCAGGGCCGCCCGCGGGGGAGGGCGCAGGGCCGAATCCGCTGCACAGCGGTGACCTCTGGGCTCCCGGTGCAGCCCCAGCGCCGCGGCGTGGCCCGGTTAGCGCCCCAGCCCTGGGGAGGGGGTGTTGCAGGGGAGAATAAGAAGAGAAAGGCGCAGGCACGGAGCCCGAGGAAGGAAGAGCAGCGGGGCCGGAGGAACAGCGGGCGGCTGAGCCTAGCCAACGTCGCTCTGCCCGGGGTGGAGGGGACTGAGAGAGACGCGGCTACGGTACCTCCTGGGGAGCCTGGTACTCCTGTCCCCTGGGGACGACCATCGCCGTCCGTCTCCGGCAGCCTGCGCCCAGCCGCTCAGCCTGTCACGTCCGCTCCCCCCGCCCCGCCGCAACGCCCGGGCGAAGGGATGTTCCCAGCCGTCGGCTACCGGGTTCCCCCGCCCCCGCTCAATGGTTCGCCCGCACCCTCCTTGCGTACAAGCGCATCCGGGCCGTGCCATTCACGGCCAAAGGGGTGCGGGGGAAGGAAGGGCGGGGGCTGCGCGGCTCCCCGGCGGCTCATGTGACTGACGGCATGGAGCGCAACCGCCAGAGCGCCAGCTTGCTGCTGGCCTGCCCCGCCTGCCCCTGCCCGCGGGCGGCGCCCTTCGAGCCCCTCTGCCTGCTCCCGTGCCCATGGCCGTGCCCGGGCCGCGGAGGTGTCACCTCACAGCCGTCTCCTCCCGGCCTATACCCACTGGTCCTGGGTACTTCTCTCCTTTATTCGAGTCTGACCTTCTCTTTTTTCTTTCTTCTTCCCTCTTTTTTTTTTCTTTCCCCTTCTGTTGCTAGGGGACCTGAGGCCTCTCACCAGCGTGGAGGACAAGTTACTAAGCATTTTTGTGACCTGAGAGATGATGCCCTATGGCCTCTCATGCCCCACAGGGCACTGAAACTCCTCATGAGCAATAGCTGACACTCGTTGGGTGACCTAACAGCTGAGGGGTTAAATGTGTTTTCCTGCCCTGAACACAGGTCCCATGCTCAGGAACTTTTGCACCCCCTTAACCCGGTACTACCTTGGCCTCCAGACAGCAGGCACATGGTGAGGCCTGTGTCTGATGGCAGTCCTGTCGGGGGGGCAGGCACATGTTTCCCAGCAGGGAGTGGGTGTGCTGGAGCCTGGCCTCCCATCCCACATTCACCAGCGCCTAGCAGACCCAGCGGCCCGATGGCTGCATTTTGGCAAGGGGCAGGAAAGCTGTGCCCAGGTACCAGTTGGTTGCTCACACCCTGCTCCAGCTTCAACACACATTGGACTGATGAACGAAATTACACCTTACACTAGGATTTACTGGGTGATAACAGCCTGGTGGTAAACTAATCCACAGCTTGGAGGCAGGGTAGCTTTTCTTGTTGACTATGGCTTTGGAAATACCTGACAGTGGTCTGTTTTCAAGTCTACCCTAGACGTTCTGTTCCTAGGCTCTTCACCATGCACAGATCATTACAAAAAATAACTGTGTTAGCGTGTGACTAGAGACATCTCAGGGAGGTGAAGGAACAAGAAAAGCCACCTGAGTGTGTTGTTTCCATCCATTGGAGGGCAGCAAAGCATGTGTGAGCCAGTCCATACAGACTTCTGCCCTAACAGCGTGATCAAAACAGTAATAATAAAAACAAAAATATGCTAGACTGGCTCAGGCCAGGTACTGGTGTAACCACAGGCCACATCTTTAAGTAGAGTTGCAGAAAACTGTTTTGCAGTCCCAGAGGCTAACATACTTACCTGAGCAATACAGGCTTTCTGCTTTTTGTCTGCCTTCTCACACAAGACTGTAAGGCCCTGATTTGTTCATCATGGAGAGGAAAACTGAAACAAACAAACAAAAAACAGGGACATGAAGAAGGGTTGAAACACAAGACTGTTAGAAGGGATGTGCATGACCTTCAGCTGCAGCAGCTAGCACAGGCTGTAAGATGACTACTGAAATGAAGCATCAACTTGGAAAAAAGGCTTCCTGAGCCATGATATAGTCATAAAATTACCAGTTCAAAGAAACACGTTAAAGGAAAAATGAAAAGTCAAGGGTAGCACAAACCAGGGGCTTAAGTAGTAACTGAGTATCAGATGAGGGAGGGATCAAACCTGCTCTGGAAAACATAACTGTTTCTCTGGCTTTTTAAAGCACAGAAATGAAAGTGAGAGAAACAGCACTAATTAACTCCTATGGACTTGAAAAGTTGTGCTGACATCCAAAATCAAAAGGTGGCTTGAAATGATATATTTACAGAAAACTAATAGATTCCTTTAATTTGCTTTATGTCTATATGACCACAAGGACTGGAAATATTACTGTGTCTTTACAGTGAAGGCTGGAATTTTCTTTCACCTGGTATACAGTTAGAAAAGGAAAAGGCATGAAAAGACAAAAATGTATCTCTGTTGCAACTACATCTTTGATGACTTGAAGCTCAATAAAATACTCTGCAAAGGCATTGCTTCCCAGTGCCTAATTGTGATGCAAATTCACCCAGTTATCCAGACAGAGCCACTGTCCCCTATGACATTTGGATAATCAATCTTCTAAATACCAACCAGGTTTAAAAAAAGTCCTAAGAGGAACACTCTCTAAAAAAGAAAAACCTCCCTTTCTTCAGATATTTAGGGTTTGTGCTTGCAGATCTCTAGTAGACTCAGCTTTAGTCTTCATTTTCCCTTTCCCTGCTCTATTTTGATCTGTGAAGGTAAGCAAGCTCTGGCTCTTGGTGCAGCTGTTTTGAACAATCCTGTCTTGATTTTTCAATTTCATTAATCTTGATCCCATGAAGCTGAGCTAAAGAGCTTTCTCCCCCTTTTATAACCACATGATTTATTTCATTGTTCAGCCTGAACCTCTGACAACATCAGACTTGGTCAGCACAGAAAATGAAGCAATAGGTTTCACTGTATCTTCTAGTACATACTTGTTTTTTCTTGTAACAAGAATTAGAATGTGAGATGGAATTCTAACAGCAACAGCAAGGGCTTCACGCTATTGCACAGGCACAGTTAGATAAATAGACAGACTTAAGTAATTTTATTTCCATAAATTCTGCATGATAGATAAAATAAAGTAAGTATAACAGCCTGCACAATGGTGATTGCACTGGACTATGGCCTCAGTAATACCATGACTGCGTCTTCTGAGCTGTATTCCTAGTTACAGGAGGAGCTGTAGCCATCTCTAGGGGACTGAACCCAGGCCTTCCAAAGTCAGTATCATTTTTTGCATTATTTTCTGTAGCCCATATCTTAGATGAGCTCTGTTTTCAACCCATTTTCTTGCCTGGCAGCTCCAGCAGAAAGAGCTCTTCCATCCTGATCCCCAGTGAAACGATTCCTGCTATGAAAGTTTTCTTCTAGATTCGTGGAATTAGCAACACCACCAGGCACAGTCACAGTATCGTCATTCTCTGTGCACTTTTACTGTTCTTTTTTATTTGTTGTCTTGGAATTATCCCATCTGCTTACAGTTATTCAGCTCCCCTTCATCTGTTGCTTGAGATGGAGTAGGCATAAGGAACCATTCAGCATGCAGTTGCAAATTCCCAATTATCATCCGTGCGAGTGAGACTCTGTGCACTGTGAAATGAAAAAGTCACAGACCTGTTGCAGTAGCCATTGTGTGAGGGGCAGCAGCAGACCGTTGCATCCCATCAAACAGGCTGATATGTTTTGCAAGGTATAGCGTCCTTTCAGCAATCATAAATAGCATTAAATACTGATGTTTTAAACATGCCCATATCACACCCCTTGATGACATCTCAGAGGTACAGTTCAGCCAAGATCCTATTCAGTCTCTCCTCTGAATGGTTCCTTTTCTCATCATTTAATAGTTTAAAACATACAGGGTGTCAGGAAGACACTTTTCTTGAAAACAATGTTCGTGTCATTTTTAATATTGTTCTATTATGATTGGCAATATTGACATGAACATTTTTAGCTCACAAAGCTGTTAGTTCATCCCAAACAAAAGTAAGGCAAACACAGGTAAAACAGGTAGGAGTAATGGATGAGAAAAAAGAATCAGCTCCTGTTCACAGTCACCTTCTTAGTGATGTAGTCAGCAAAGGGCAATGCAATAGTTCCTTTTTTAAGCAGGAGGAAGGGGAAAGGCTATATGGTCTATGGAATTTGTAGAGGAAAAGACAGTTCAATAGTGAAAACGCTGATGATGTGGTAAGAAAAAAACACAGGTCCTCCGTAGTCTACATGAGAGAAGTTGACAAAGTCCCTTCTACAATTTTATCTGTGCAGGCTTTCTGATAGTCCGTCTGGAGAATAAAAGAATAACAAAGTATCTGATTAATACTAAAGTTTTTAGAAGACTTCTACAGCGTCATGATTTTGGTGACCTTACTCAAAGACCTTGACCAGAATATTGAAGTAACTAGTCATTTGGGGTACTTTGTTTACAAGAGGCTTGAATTTCAGAGAGTACCTACTGTGCCCTCTTCAAAAGTCAGGCCACCAAGGAGTGTCCCAGTTTCTACACGGATACACATGGCAAAGTCCAGGCAAGGACAGGCACATTTTACCTTGATACAGAGTAATTACCCATAGTGAACTTTGCCTGGGACAGTGACATTACCCATCTTCTCTTCTGAAGTCACAGGGCATCTGTAGCTGTTACAGTCAAGAGAAATGAATCTATGGAAGAATGAAGTGGGGTTTTATGACTTATGTATCATCCATGGAACAACTAATTAAGTCTGAGTCATTGAGCCTTTACCTGAGAAGGTTCTAAGAAAACGAGAACAATTGCCCTGTAAGTGCGTCACACAGACCTCGATTTGGACCAGGATATTAAATTTCAGATCCCAGCTGTGTCTGTGATACTAGCACCAGGAAGGAGTGTTTTGTTTCAATTTTGTATTTAGACTGAGAAAATCTGATTTGGAAATGTTGGAAAACAAGAAAAAGCCTGGTAACTTATAATATACTTTTAAAACTTTTCCAAACAGAATTACGCTTTAACATTTACTTGATCTTTAAAGAACAAAAGAACAAAAGGTTGTTGGATCACTTGCTGTCTTGGAACAAATACATACAAAGGCTGAATATTTTAACTATTACATTTTTGGCACAACACATGTGTTTAGATTTTACCTTTACATGTCATAATGGTATGGTACATCCTTCAGTTAAAGTAGTTGTAAGAATAAACAGTTAAGTTCTCTGATGAAGCCAGATAATCTGAAATGGCAACAGTCTTCTCACAGGTACATGTCACTCCCAAGAGAAACATGATCTAAGTTGGAGAAATTTTTGTTGGCTTTTCTTCTTCCATGCCAATTTTTGTGAAAGCAAATTAAAAAGGCAGAGAAGTAGTAAGAGAAGCAACAGAAAATATCAGTGATGTAGAGGGGAAAAAGACAGAAAGGCAGAGATACAAGGTGAGCACTTGAAGTGTAACCTTGAACAGAGCTAAGCACAAAAAGGAAATTAGGCTAAAGAGTGAGTGGAAAGGTATGTGAAGTACTGGACAAAGACATTTCTGCCTATCTGGTTCCTGGTTTATTCAGGTAAATAGGACTTTGTCTTTTCAGTGACTTAAAAGCACTGCATCAACAAACTATTCATTTCATTAAAATAATTTACAGCCTTTTCTTTTTAAATGAAAAAATTTGGATGAAATATGTCCAACTTTTATAAATCTTCCATCTTCTTATACTAATTTCTCATTATGACACTAATAACACACCCTTAATATATCCAGTGCCACTTACAAGCTTCTTTACAAAGCAGTTTTCCTCCAGAAAAAAATGAGCTGTATGCTGTCTGGGTAGACATCAAGTTTAAATTGAGTAATTTAACACGTGTACTTGTTCTGAAATGAAGCAGTCCCACAAAACATGTTTTTTTTGAGAAATTTTAGCCTTACCACAACCTAACCCTAAATGAAAAGCAAATTTTGATACCAATCATTCTACTCCCTCCATCTCCAATCTACTTCTCACAGTGGATTCTGGCATAATCCAAAACTGCCATTAGAACAAGGTATCTTTTCAAGAATCAAATATTGCTTACATTAAAGGAAACAGTTTGACAAACAGTGGAAGAGCACCATCTGGTGACACCAAGCACATCATTGTATTCTTCTGCCTTTAGAAAATATATTTATGGCGTACAGCTTGTACTCAATGTGTTTTAATATCTTTTAATGTACTATTTAATTATGCCTAAGGAGTAGAAGAATGAACTTCCCAAAAACAAACCTGAGCTGACAGTGACCCTATCACTACTGTCCTTTAAATCACTGGGAAGTTCTTGTAATTTGAAACAAACGTTTTCTGAATTGTTCTGGGCCAATTTTTAGGAGGCTTTGGAATAGGTTTTACAGGCACTCTGAAATGCAATCCCAAATTTTATTGCACTGGACATTTCAAGGTTTTTCTGTGCGTGATTCAAGTATTTTCTTACACTGTTCAAGAAACTTGGCTTAGCTGTCCTTTCAAAGATTTTTCCACAGAAGCAATTACTAAGGAAAATGAATTACGTTTTACCATTCTAGCTATTCAGAGGTAAGGGAAAAGGATGAATCTTAACCTGGCTATTATTAGCAAATTATAGCTATTTTCAGCAAAAATTAACCTGAATATGATAACAAAATCACAGAATCACACAGAATCACAGAATGCTAGGGGTTAGAAGGGACCTCTGGAGATCATAGAATCATAGAATCATAGAATGGCCAGGTTGGAAGGGACCCTAAAGATCATCTAGTTCCAACCTCCCCGCACCGAGCAGGGATGCCAATCACTAGACCAGGTCACCCAGGGCCACATCCAGCCTGGCAAGAGCAGGATCACCTGCATGACTTTCCTCTATAGGTTCTTTCACAATGATGATGGCACCCATTTAATTAGTGTGAGTTTAATTAGGAATTAATAAAAGCAGTTCATTTTTATAATAGACTCAGAAACACTTTCTAGAATTGTAGCCTGGAAAGAACTAGTTTACTAAGGCTGTGGTTTTGTGCAGACTCCCACACACTTCAAAAGCAGTGAAAAAGTCCTAAATCTCAGAAAACCTTGTCAAAAGTTAGATAAAGGTCAAGATTATGGGAACCATGGAAGGTCTTAATTGTTATGGTAATGTAATTACCTAGTTGTTTTTTTGATTTATCATATGACCTAGCCCACATTATATCGACTGAATCTTTTCTTTCATATAATAAAAGCATCACCTCTCCATAGTGGAAGGACAACCATCAGAATGTCACCTAGCATACGTGCAGCATGTCTGAAGAAAATCTGCACATAGCATATGGTGATTATCCTGAAGAAAAGTGATACACTCAGCTTCCTCCCACCATCTCACAGAGAACTGGGGTGAGAAATCTTCAGCCTGTGATGCTATCCAGAAATTTGAAGTTTGTTTCAGTGTTGAATACACTGTAGCAGAAACACCCAACTGGTAAGTCTGCTGTTTTGTGAAGAGAGGAATATTGACAAAGGTTGCAGTAAGTTGATGGGTTGGAGAAAAATCACTTATGCTAAACAGTAACTTAGAAAACAGGTACATTATTACCCAAAAGAATGAGGGAGTAAAAAGTTACATCTTCAAAAACTTTAGCTTCCAATTTGTATAAGATTTCTAAGTCTTCTTAGAGGTCAAAAGGTTAAAAATAGAAGACAAGAGAGATCCAAGTCCAGAAGACCCAAGTTCTGGCTCAGTTGTTTAAAAGCCAGCTTGTAGGGTTACATTTACAGTAAAGGTTTGTCAAATTCAGTGCTTTCTGCAGCTTGGAAGAAGCCATCTTGTGCAGCAACAATAAGCAGCCTACATTGACTCATGATATCTTTCTTTCCTTTCAAACAGCAAAACCAGATGACAATTGTGCCCAGAAATTTGTGTATTGTTTACAACTAAGAAGAGTCAATTTCAGCAGGGGTTCTTGCTTTTAGAATCAGATAACTGCAATTCAGTCTTCCAAAGATGTAATGTCACATACCAGAAGAGGAAGATTTCTCTTTGCCAGGTTTACATGTTCCAGACAAGATTCCTTTTCTGTGTGCCACAGAGTGATGCTATTGTCAGTCATGTGGCAGCTCAGTTGGGAAACAGCCATGGATGCATCCTCTGTCTTTATATTGCATATCCTTCTTAGTTGCAGTTGTACAGTTAACATCAAATATCAGTACTACATGCTTGTTTTTTCCTCTATAAGTGCTATCACAAAGGAATCAACTGACTTGACTTTGGATCTCTTAGGAAGCTGTTTCGTTGCTAATTAAAGGATGGGTCATTTAAAGAAGAAACCTCCTCCTGGGTTTAGCATCATTAGCTTTACTAAACAATGAACATCAAAAATTCAGTTTTCATAAACAATGTAATCAACTTAAATCAGGTGATTTAATATAGCTAAATCATATGTCAATATAAAGGTTTTTCTGTCTCCTTTTTTTTGTCTTTTGCACTTTTGAGGGCTTTTTTTCCCCAGAAATCACAAAATGAAGAAGAGCTTTTTTTGTTTGTTTCTTTATTAAAACAGAGAGTTTTCCCTAATCTTTTGATTCTGGGAGCTGGTCTTTAAATAAACACTGAATATTGCAAGGCCCATAATAACAATAGGAGAATTGGCAGTGTCTAATTGCATAGCTTCACATCCTTTATGCAAGGCCACTTACGACAAAGATTTGCCTCTAAGATTGTTAGCATTTCTCTTACCAGTCAACTCAATTTGGCTGACTCTGGTGACTGTGTTGGAACTTTTTATCATTTAAGACTAATGAGTAATGACCTGGGTAACTGTAGGCTGGTCAACCTCACCTCCATCCCTGGAAAGGTGATGGAACAGCTTGTTCTTGCCACCATCTCCAAGCATGTGGAGGAGAGGAGTCTTATCACGAGTAGTTGACATGGATTCCATAAGGGGAAGTCATGCTTGACTAATCTTATAGCTTTTTATGATAGCATAACTAGATGGATAGATGAGGGGAAGGCAGTGGATGTGGTTTTTCGTGACTTTAGCAAAGCTTTCGATACTGTCTCCCATGGTATCCTCAGTGCCAAACTTGAGAAGTATGGATTGGGAGACTGTGCTGTGAGATGGATTGGGAACTGGCTGAAGGACAGAGCCCAGAGAGTTGTGGTCAGTGGAGCAGAATCTAACTGGAGGCCTGTGACTAGTGGTGTGCCCCATGTGTCAGTGCTGGGTCCAGTACTATTCAATATATTCATCAATGATCTGGATGAAGGGGTAGAGTGTACCCTCAGCAAGTTTGCAGATGATACCAAGCTTGGAGGAGTGGCTGGCACCCCAGAAGGCTGTGCTGCTATCCAGAGTGACCTGGACAGGCTAGAGACATGGGCAGGGAGAAACTTAATGAAATTTAACAAGGGTAAGTGTAAAGTACTGCATCTGGGAAAGAACAACCCCATGGATCAGTACAGGCTAGGATTGAGAGAGGTTATTCTCCCCCTCTACTCTGCCCTGGTGTGGCCCCACCTGGAATACTGTGTCCAGTTCTGGGCCCCTCAGCTCAAGAAGGATAGGGAGCTGCTGGAGAGAGTCCAACACAGGGCCACCAGGATTATTAAAGGAGTGGAGTATCTGCCCTATGAGGAGAGGCTGAGAGAGCTGGGTCTTTTCAGCCTGGAAAAGAGGAGACTGAGAGGGGACCTCATTAATATTTACAAATATGTTAAGGGTGAATGTCAGGAGGAGAGAGCCAGGCTCTTCTCAATGTCATCCAATGCTAGGACAAGATGGAATGGGAGCAAGATGGACTACAGGAGGTTTAGTACTAGCATGAGGAAAAACTTTTTTACAGGAAGGGTGACGGAGCACTGGAACAGGCTGCCCAGGAGGGCTGTGGAGTCTCCTACTCTGGAGATATTCAAGAGCCACCTGGACACATTCCTGTGTGACCTCATCTAGGTGATCCTGCTCTGGCAGGGGGGTTGGACTAGATGATCTTTCTAGGTCCCTTCCAACCCCTAACAGTCTATGATTCTATGATTCTATGATGTCTTTTTTTTCAGAATTCTCCTAGCAATTTGTCCACTGTTTCCACTAGTACATATTCTTGTGAGTTTGAAAGGCTGGAAGTAATATGCTTGGTGTTACACTGCATATCCCCAAAGCATGTCCTCTTATCAGTGACTATAGATGCAAAAGGATGCCTTGAGATTTCCATGACTTGTGAAATTAGGAAAAAAGTTCCCACGGGTTCACAGACACCTGGGCTATGTTGTATGCTGCCCAGTCTTGTTTGTTTGGAATGACTATTAAAATGTCAGCTCTTTCACAAAGTAAGCATTAAAATATCCAGCAAGCTCTGCTTACTATCGCTGCTGCCCTCTTTCTTGGGGCCTGTGTTACTTCTGCTTAGTAGAAGAAGTATACGTGCAACTACCTCTTATCTCCTTAATCATCCTCTGTGTAAAGAATACAACCTCTTCTAGCTTCCTATCTCTTGGCCTTGCTATTAGAATTTACTGGTACTTTGTTAGCACCATATCCCCAGCTGAGATGACCTGTGACTGCAGAAGCATGTGGCTTCTCTTGGTCAGACTTTTTGTAAACTAAAATGCCATCCTATAAAACTGTCCATTCCCTGCGGATGGACTTAGCTAAAATTACATCCTTTCACTTTGGGAAGCCTAGGGCTGGTGGGGGGATGAGCAGTGAGCACTGAACAATGCTATAAATTAGTAGTTCTGCTCAGTCCATGTGGTACAGAAATGACTAAACCCAGTAACTACTTGTACTTGCCCCCCCTTTAATTCAGAGATTGCAACTTCCACAGAGAGAATAATTAGTATTTTACCTTGACTCTTGTTCTTGAGCTTAAAGCCACTTCTCTGACTACATCTCTTCTGGCTAGATTCTCTCCCTGCTCTTTTTCTACTGTAGATTTAAAGAAGAATCTGACAATGCATTTTATTTTTTGTCTGTCTCTGCTTACCTGGCTGGCTGCCCTGTAGTCAGTCCTTCCACTATACTTCTCCCTTTGTATAGCAGAAAAAAAATCCTGTAATTTTTTGATTTGTAAAGTAAGATGAAATGAGATGCACATGCTGTTATCAGGACATCACATCAGGATTTGCCTGCCTTAATTTCTGGAAGTGTATATGAAGTGAAGCAGTGTGTTTCACAGTTGCTCAGAGAAAACACATCTGTGCTGATTGCGAGAGAACAAAAAGCCAAGTCTGCTTTCAGTAAGACAAATTGTACTGGGGGTTCCAAAGTGAGAGGCAAGCAGTGGCTCTCATGCCATTCAGTAAGTCAGAAATACCAGTGATTTCCCATGAAGTTGTCAGCAGAAGCAGAATTTCAAATGTTGAGCCAATTCTGAAGAGATTCTGGTTTATGAAAATCTGCCTGCATATAGTCTGGATGCTCTACAGAAGAGCAGGTGTTCACAGGAAAACATCTGCTTGTTTCACAGGAGAAACCAAAGAAAAGAAGAAATGCATAGTGAAAGGGTTAGAGTCAGAATAATTATTTTTAACACTTTATGGAGAACAAAAAAAACCAAACATAAAGAAAGACCCCCACATCTCTGGTCCTTTGACCTTGGTCAGTTCTAGACTGACCTCTTTCCAATGTGTTTTACTTAACTCTTTCATTTTAAGAGGATTTTATCTCATACAGAGGTTATTCAGGCCACATATTCAGGAGAATAGTGTAACTGCTAATATATTCTGTCCACAACAACACACTCTGGTGCTAACAAGTAACCCAATGCTGCATAATACTTTTTCATACAAATCTGGTTGCCCCAAGGGATGGTGTTCTACTTGGGAACTGGCATGCTGGTGTTCCATTCTGATGCTTTTCCACTTAATTGCATATCAAATTCACTCCATTTATAAGGCAAACCAAGATTTTTCTAAATGCCAGGTCTATATTAACAGAGTATCTGAAAATCAAGCTACTTGTTTTTCTACCATGTAGTTCATAACTTAGCTTTGATAGTAACAGATATTTTGAGATCAGGACTGAACTGCAATTTTATTGCTAAAGCATAAGGGCATAAGGGGAGATCGTCTTTATCTTGCTTTTTCTACAGCTCTATTGATTGCCAAGCCTTCTAGTAAATAAAACAAACAATCAAACAAACAAAACAACAAACCAAAACAAAAAAAAAACCCAAACTAACAGAAGAGCAAGGAGATGGCAGGTGTTGCCATTTTGAAATAGTTCATGCTAAAGTAGTAACCTGCACTTCAGAGGAAAGCTAAACTATTTGTAATTAATGTATATAACTGTGCAATGTCATTATTTACCTTCAAAAACAATCAAATTAACTATCTAAACACAATTTTTAGGTTAATCTTCAAATATCACGTTAGCTTGCACAGAAGTTTTACTGACAGCCTCAGCCAAATCCCTACTGAGGCCAAAGCAAAGTTTCTGTTGCTTTATATTGAATCAGACCAAAGAAAATCAGGATAAGCATACTTAGGAAGTAACAGAAAATGTCATGCTTTTATAGACTTTCTATCTCTAACCGCATCCATCAGTGATCAATTTTTTTCCACTTTTAACATCTTTCCCATAATCAAATTCTGTTCTTCTTTTTTTAACTCGTAGTCTTTATATATAGCCCCGTGGGTTTTTTTCATGGATGCAACCTATTACCCATTATGTGTGTACTTCTCTTTGTTAAATACAGTAAAAATGCCAGCATTCAGGAATTACACTGGAAGGAACTACCTGACATACTGAGTGACAAGAGCCAATGATCCCCCTGGTCTGATCCTCTCTGCCTAATAAACTTCTAGTGCTCCCGTTGCATGTTATCATTACTGATTACTTTTCAAGCCATTCTAAGTTCTTTTAAGGTAGGAGGAAAATATGGTTTTGCCAGGTTCTGTTTGAAGCAACATGGGGCAATAGTGCTGTGAAAAGGAACATGAGGAAGGCTTTCTTTCTAGAGCAAAGGGAGGAAGAAGATGCTGAAGGGTTAATGTGCACTTAGGCATTACTTAGGTTGGGGTCTCTGAAGACTTCACAAAATGTGAGGGACTGAAACACTCCCTTGGGCAGGCTATAAGCATACACAGGATAGCATGAAGCAGCAACTCATACTAGGGGCCAGGCTTGCTTTGCATCTTCTAGACTATTAGAAGAACTCCTGGCAATGTGAGCAGTGGGATAGTGTCCCGTGGGATGCAGGCCTTATGGTCAACTCTTTCCCTCCTGTCCTTTACAGCACATTGAAATGTGGAAGGGTTAGAAGCGCTAGAGCAGTCAATACCTGGGCACATCCCAGCTCTTTCTTTCCAAGCCCGCGGCACAGGTTCACTTTTGTAACAGCAGATGGCAGTGAAGTTAAACAAATCAATCGAGAAATGGTGGTTTGCCTTCTGGACAGTGTTGCTGCAGGGAGCCTATAGAGCTCCGTGCATATTCAGACAGACCACGGTTGATTTCCAGTGCACAGATCACCCATGGCACATACAGGCAGCAGAAAATATTAACTCATCCGTAGCTGTTTGTAATCCAAGTCATGTTTATTTTGTTTGTGATGTTTTTGATCACACAAACAATAGAAAAGATAGAATCTGCTATCATTTCTTTCTTACATCCATACTTAAAACCTATGCATAGCTGAACAGATGAGGATGAAGCTCAGTTTCAAGTGAGTAAACTTTAATTCTTTATTGCATATCTTGTGCTACAACTGAGAGAATGAAGGATGTATCACCATGGGTTTGCTTTAAAACTTTTCTAATGCTTTTTTTTTCCTAACTGCAAAGAAAGCTTCATGAAAGGGTTAACAAGATCACTTTAAAACCACAAGAACAAAGAGATTGAGAGTAAACTTTTACAGTCCTGCCTTATACTTTAAATTAATCCTCACTTCTGGTGGAATGGATGGGAGAGGGGGATGTTTCTTTTCAATTTCCAGCAGGCAAATAATGGAGATAGCGGTATGGATATTTGATTGTAACTTTTAAGTTCCTTGCCTAAAGTAAAAAAAGGATGAAAAGATATTAGGGATATCCTAA
The DNA here is from genome assembly GCA_013396975.1 of Bucco capensis. NCBI lineage: Eukaryota > Metazoa > Chordata > Aves > Piciformes > Bucconidae > Bucco > Bucco capensis. The sequence continues at coordinate 237,739 of VWZO01017914.1, forward strand.
TGTCATTAATATCTTAGTTCCATAAACAGTGCCATGAAAAAGACCCCCATGCTTGTGGGGTTTGTTATTTCCAGTCAGATGCTAGACCATCAAATACAATACCTATTTCCCTTGTTTACTGCTCACTGTTTTGTCCATCTGAGGAAAGCTTGCACAACTCCCTCCATCACATACCAAGGTAATTACTCAATTCTGTACAACTATGCAAAGCACTCAAAGAGAGCCTTGCATACAGCACTCAAGGCCCACAACCCATTCAATACATTAGCAAGTTTTGGCTGAAGTTATTAGCTATTAGCAGTGCTGATCTGAATGTCAATACCATGATAGCAGAAGGAAAGAAACCTTTCTTATCCCCCTCTTTGGGACCATTAATGCTCGGCAACACAGACTTGGACAGTCCTAAGAGAAGTATCAAGCCAGTGGGAGAGGACTTCAAGACTGTTCTCAAGAGTCTGATTTCCCTTATCATAGCATGTATAACTATATATTTTCTTTTCAAACTCATATTTACATGTACTACAATCTGAATTTGCTTTTAATCTTCCTGTTGTATTAGAATTTTTTATTAAAAGATGTGCAGAACACCTCAGCAGATATAATTGTAACATGTGAAGGCACAAGTACCAATCACTTGTGAAGAAGCAGCCCTTCATAATCTGTCAATCACTCCATGCACAAAATGCACAGAGCATCAATTGCTTTTTAGGTTATTTACTGTGACTTACATATCTTTCAATAAATCCAAAATACAGGTCAAAAAATATGTACCTCAAGTAAATCCAAAAATGTAGCAGAAAAGCTTCACTAACTACCTCAGATTGCCAAAACTGAGGTCATTTCCTTGTTGTGAAAAATATTGAGGTCCATAAATTATTTTTATCACCTCTGGGGCAATGCAAACAGTTTCCCACAGATGCTGAAAGTATGATATGTTTTTTATTTAATATCAGAATACCACTTTTACACAGCTTTTAAAATATGAGGTCCAAGATGCTGCTCGTCCTTTAGGGCCCCAATTCAGCAACAGATTAAAACAGATGCTTCAAGTCCTGACATTAAACACGTGCCAAAGTGCTTTGTTGCATAGTCATAGGTTGCTGAAGACTAATCTTAGATTTTACCTTCCATTTTTCTTCAGAGACAACAAGGCATATATTCAAATATAATATATGTAGACAGTTAAAAACACTTAAAAAGGCTTGTCTTTCAGGGATCACAGGGTGAGCAGCAGTTCTAGAAGTAAACCTTGGACAAATGTTGGTATATCATTTTTTCCAACAGTTTAACCGGTGTTTGTTTAAGATTTAGTTAGCATTGTTCCCATGAAGAAAATAAAAATCCCTTAAACATGTAAGGAACTTAAGCATGAAAGGTGAACATCCTACAGAGAACTTTGGAGAAAACACCACTGAATTAACTTACAGTACATTTGTTAAACATGAGAAGCTCTAATAATGACATTTCATTTAACAATGCCCTTTGTCTTTTCAGTTCATCAGTTACCTATTTCAGTAATGAACTGCAGTCATACCATTCTGATTCTCTCCTAATGTAAAGGCTGAGATCACTTCACTTGCAGTGGAGCGTGATGCTATTATTCTGTTTGTTGCTTAGGAAAAAAAAGCTATAGAATATATCACAACTGTAATTGGCTAACAAATACTAAAGTCTGTGATTGGTAAGGATACCAATAATTTCATTTAGCTTTTAATAGAAACAAGTAAAATTAAAAAGAAAAATTAAAAAAGACAGAACTGGTTGAAAATGCTCAGCATAGCTATTTCATGAGTGGAGCAGTAACTATTCAGGTGGGGAAAAAAATGAGCCACGCATTAAACGTTATTTTAATTTTATATCAACAGTTCATGCATAGAATTTAACAGCAACATTTTCAGTTAGGATGAATTATCTCGGTTGCGAAAATAAGATGGAGTTGCCAGCCTTATTTGAGGAGGTTTTTCTAAAGAACTAGAGGAAGTCAGATTAAGTGGGTAATATCCCACTTTGCACTATGTAAACATAAGACAGATAAAAAATATCATAGGTCTACTTGATATGATCCATAAATCTTACAAGGGGTAATGGAGCCTGATTTCACTCATTTGCCTACCTTTTTTTTTTTGCATTTCCTACATTTCAAAAGGTTTTTCATTGCCTTCCCAGCTGCAAGAGAGATATTTTAACCAGGCTACTGTTTTCATTTTTCTATTCACTGTGATCCATTCAAAATACTCTTAGAGCTCACCAAAAACATTTAATTAGCAGAGACTAGTGTCCAGCACTTCATAATCTTTTTCCAACTGAACCAAATCTGCACAATTTACAATAGATCTTTGGAGAACTGGGTTTTACTGTGTGCTGCATCTATAGATCTCTCTCAATTACCCACAGTAAATTTAGGCATTGTACAAGAGCAAATTTTACAGTCCATGAAGAGATGAAGTGAAATCTAGATGAAATTCATTGTGACAGATTCTCAGTTAGTGCCCTGATGTGTCTGTATTACAGAAGATAGACATTCTATTAGCATGGAAGCTCCCATAATGGACTGTGAATCATTTCAGGTAATAGAGATGCCAACTGGAATGACTGAAAAGCACTATTGAATTCCATTAGAGCTCTTTGTTTTTAAATCAGTCATTTCTTTGTGAATATCCAACTATATACTTCTTGACCCTAGCTGAGAGTAATAATTGTGAACTAATATTACAAAACATTAATCTGAGTTACTGTTCAATTAACGTTTCTGTTCAAGAGTTATTTTTATGCTGCAAATGTGAAGGAGACTGTGGCTTGTATTACAAATATGTATTTGGACTTGAGCTAGTGCAGAATGCAATTTTCAGTGATATTTCTGTCTCCACTGTACTCAGTCTCATCTCATTAGTTGTAAAAAGACTCAGGTATCGGCTTTTCTTTTTCTGAAGTCATCCTACCAGAATAAAATAACCATAATCAACAAATCTATAAAGACAAACATTTTTATAAGGGATGCCACAAAGAGTCTTCTTTCATTTAGGTCCTTGGTTAATTATCAGCAAAATAACTAACACCATATCCTGTTACCCAAACAGCCCCACCTTATCTATCAATCATGTATGATTTATCAGACTTGATAATTGCTTGGATAATTAACACAGAATTTAGGCTTACTCAGTGTGCTGAAACCTCAGAAATGCCTGCATAATTGCCATTTGTGTAGTAGATGAAGTTATGAATAATTCTTTTTCAGATAAATATGAAGGCTGGATTGCAGGCAGCACATATTTCCTCACCCATTGCCATTAATGCAGATATCATGTCATACAAGTGCCATGGCATTGTCACATGTTAACTCTATGTCTATCGCTCAAGTAATTAAAATACATAGCTATAAAAATACGGGGAAAATCCTTCCCCTTGCCAGTACTTCATGCTTCCTTCTTTCACAAGGAAATACAGAAGGAAGATTGAAGGAAAATTAGTCTACTCATTACAGTGGCAACTAGATTTGAATCTCTGTAATATTCACACATAAATCCTCTGGGAAGACTTTAAAAAGAGTAGGCTCTATATCTTCTTTCTACGATCATCTATTTTCACATCAGAATGAGCAACATTATCCTTATATGCTAGAGTATCTGTGTCTACAGCTTGAAAATGAGACTCTCCTTAATGTTGTAATGACAGGTGTAAGATTAACTTTGTTAGGTGTCTAGCCACTCATGCAAACTAAATTAAATTAATGGAACAAATTTCTCTCATAATTAAGATAAAAATTCATGTCAGCTGTAACCTTGCTGTACACTAATTATATACAAATGATTTATCATCTGCTTCGCCCAGAATATTAATCCTCCACTCATTGATAACTGCAGCCAGTGTTAAGAGATGAGAGTTGATTAACTGTGACAGATTGGGCGACCACAGTACCAAGTGCCTGAACAACCAGTGAAACCCATAATATTCAAATAGCACTTCTGATTTAAAAATGCATTCCCAAGGAAACAGATGCATGCTTAATGAGGGATATGGAGATTATTTCAATAACGACTGATATTGGAACGGGGGGCAGAACTAATCAATAATAATTAGCCCAGTTAAGATATGGTTCTATCAAGTAGGTTATATACACATTAGTGAGATACTAGTTTGGGCTATGTTACAAAAAATGTCTTCATGTATTGCTGTTACTTACTTATTTGGCCTACTGCAGAAGGAACTGCATACTTAAAAGATATTAAAAAACCCAATAATCTAGTCTTGGCCCCTACCAGCTGTAATAAAAAGAAGAAACTGATGCCACCAACTGTTCATTGAAAGTCCAAATGAAAACTCCTGTGATAATTATGTTTTAGGAAATTTCTTTATGAAAGTGTCATTCTACAAAAAGAACATCCTAAAACAACAAAAACCAAACAGCAAACCAACCCTCAGCCAACATAAAAAAACCCCAACAACTCTAGAAGCATTATCTCTTATACAGGATGCTCTTTGGTCTCTTGGGATATGACATGATATTTTTACTTTAAATGAAAATTACTAACTTGTAAAACCTTAAAGGAAAAACAACTGGTCTTTTTTTTTTAATAGCTGATACATATTTGGGGGAAGATTGTTATTTAATAATGTATCCTTTAGTGAACAGAAAATCATGCAAAATTCCAGACATGTTGAAGATGTTAGTACTTTTTTTTAGTATTGATTCTGTCTCCCCAGGACAACCTTTTTAAACTAATTGCTCCTTGAGACTCCAAGAATCCTTGTCACAATGAAAAAAACCCCAGTCTTGTACCTAGGCATTAATAAGGCACATGAACCAAGTAATATTGCTGTAAATGAATTCTTTTCCTGAAAAGTTGGTGTGTCTGAAGAGGAGTTATGTGTTGAAAGGAAATCTAATTGCTAATATAAAATGGAAGGCAATTATGAAGTTAACACTGAGTGTGAACTTGCTATTCACACTGGTAAGCTGGGATGATGTGGAATGCTGCTCCGTGTTGGGCACAGGGATCTACAGCCTGTTCTTCAGTGAATATACCAATGGCAAAGATTGCTGGAGAGAGGTTCCCATGGCTACCCTCCTAAGCAGGCACTGCAGTCACAACTCTGGCTTTCCTGTAGGCCAAAGTGGTGCAATTCGGATATAAAGGAATAAAATATCCAAGATACTGGCTCCTATCCTATGGCTGCTCAGTGACTACATTTTGAAGAGAGCTAGCTGCTCTCTGCTAATTCTTGCTATGAGGACACCTATGGCTTTGGAACTAGAATGGCTTATTTCACATAGGCTGCACCAGGGTTACCTTCTAAATGTGAAAGTGAGCCCTGTCTTGAGCTCACATATTCCTTAACATCCACTCAGCACCTGGCTGAACACAGGTATTCCTGTATGGGTAGCTCCAGAGCTTGGCTTAGATGAAAATTTGAGCTCCTACTACTAACTATGGAACAAGCTGAATGCCAGCCCACCGCAGAGACAGGCTGGACAAAACAGATGGTGTGCTGCAGGTTTGACAGTGTTTTGTAGTGACGCTGCAGGCTGGTCTTGAGCAGACAAACAAGACTACCCTCTAGAAATGCTCAGCATTGCACACAGCCTGAGCTTCAGATGCCAAGAGAAAAAGAATAACCAACAATACCAGAGTGCAGTCATCCCAGCACTGGCATCCTAGTCTCAACACGTGGATGACAGATCAAGGAATGCTTTCTACCTGCCAGTATAAACTCAGCCTTTGAAAAAAAATATTTGAATCACCAGCCTAGGAAGTAAATATTCTATTTCATGATAATGGTACTTTTCAGCCTCTAGGCCTTGCTTTTTTGGTTTTTTTGTTTGTTTGTTTGTTTTTTTAACATTTGTCTTCTGTTCTTCAAACAATGTTGAAGTCCCACTTAAATGAAAAAGAAAAGGTGAACTTCGTGGGAAATAAAAATTCAAACATTTCTTTCTCTACTTTTCTGACTATTTCAGGGCTAATTGTCTTCGAATTTGTAAATGCAGATAATGAGAAGAATCCTATGTATATGAAATTGAAGAGAATATATGCAAAACGAGTCAAGCACTTGATATCTAGTTTAACTTGGAGCTGGATATCAACTTTAAAAAAGCAAAAAAGCCATAATATTTTTTTCATCGTCTTATCCTTAGGGGATGCATATTTGCTATAAACCTAATCAACAGCAGTACCTCACTGATCCTCTACACGAGTGCTAATGAATGAACATTTACATGGCAGAAGAGAGATGGATCATCAGCACTGCAGGTCTGGTATGGCAACCAGACATTGCTCCTACACATTTGTATCAAGATCCAGTGTTCATGTGTAAACTGTCTTTCAGGTGTTTGGGATCATGACACAGAAGCAATAATCAGTAGAAAAACATTAGAATGAAAACATAGAAGTATGTCATGTAAAATGACTTTTCTGAGGAATTTTATACTCAGTGTGACCTGCAAACCTTCACCTACCAATGTTAACAACATCTAGTAAGCAGGTAAGATGGACTAATGGGCCACCAAGATTATTAAAGGAGTGGAGCATCTGCCCTATGAGGACAGACTAAGAGAGCTGGGTCTCTTCAGCCTGGAGAAGAGAAGACTGAGAGGGGACCTCGATAATGTTTACAAATATTTTAAGGGTGAATGTCAGGAGGAGAGAGCCAGGCTCTTCTCAGTGTCATCCAATGCTAGGACAAGATGGAATGGGAGCAAGATGGACCGCAGGAAGTTTAGTATTAACCTGAGGAAAACCTTCTTTACAGTAAGGGTGATGGAGCACTAGAACAGGCTGCCCAGGAGGGCTGTGGAGTCTCCTTCTCTGGAGACATTCATGAGCAGCCTGGACACATTCCTGTGTGACCTCATCTAGGTGATCCTGCTCTGGCAGGGGGCTTGGACTAGATGATCTTTCTAGGTCCCTCCCAACCCCTAACAGTCTATGATTCTATGACTATGTCTGCACCAAACTGGTGCACCAGTGAACTGCACCAAAGCAAGCACGCAACAGCCGGAGCAGATTAGGCTGTATTGCAGTTTTCAGAAGCATCCTTTGCAGCAAAGTGAGTAGCAGTTCCCACTAATACAGCAGTCCCATACCACACTCTGGTCCTACTGAAGGTAAGATTATGTAGCTGCTCTTGTGGATGGAGTATGTTGCCACTCAGCAGTAGCTACTATTGCTACTCTTACTTTTTTTTTTCTTTCTTCAAATAAATAGATCTATGGCTACCTGTCTTTCTTGATCCTATGGGTGTTACTATATCAATTTCAGGGGAAATGCCAATTTGAAAGGCAGGGGTACTTTTTGCTTCGGAAAAGAAGTGAACTAAAAAGAAAATAGCCTTAGCTGGAGAGAAGACATGCAGTCTTTTAGCACATCTCTTCTAGCAGAAACTCAACATGGACATCTGGCAGTCATAGCATCTAAATCCAGCCTTCTGGGAATGGCTAAAACAAGTCTTTTTTGATTAGTGCTAATTTGGCTAACTGCTCCAGGTAGGAATTAGGAACACACTTGTAGCCCTCATTGTTACCAGTTAGAGCTACTACTGATAGACCTAAATTTGCTCATACTAACACACACAAAGAAAATACACCACTTTCAACAGAGTTCCTCCAGTTTAACAGGCACAAGAATCACAGAATCATTAAGGTTGGAAGAGACCTCTAAGATCAAGTCCAACCATCTACCTATCACCACCATGCCACTTAACCATGTCTGTAAGAACCACATCTGTATGTTTTTTCAAACACCTCCAGGGATGGTGACTCCACCACTTCCCTGGACAGCCTGTTCCAACATCCAACGATCCTTTCAGTGAAGAAATTTTCCCTAACATCCAATCTAAACCTCCCCTGGTGCAACTTAAGGGCATTTTTTCTTGTTCTCAAAGGACAAGAGGAGAAGCAGATACTAAAAATTCATAGTGTTCTTGTCCTAAATCTCTTTTGCACAAGGAATTAGTCTTATCCCAAGCATCTTCTGCCCCCTCCACTTAGAGGAAGAAGTGCGATTGTGAACTGCCATCTGACTTCCCCAGCAGTAACACTGATCAGGCTCTGCAAACAATGCAATTATTTCAGAGAAGAGTGTAGTGAGCCCTAGTTTTGCTACTTCCACTTATTACTGAGGAGCATCAAACTAACCCAGCCGTTTTCCTGCAGCCATCTTTAAAAAAGGCAATAATCTCAGTGCGCTGCTAACCTAATGAGTGCTCTATGTGACAGAGTCATAGATACATTTTTTCACTAGCCTAATGAGGAAAGTGACAGACAGTGAAACAGTTCACACTTGAGTAATTTTCTAGTCATCAGCAACTGCAGCGCTCATGGTAGCAGAAGCCAGAAAAGGGACAGAGGGGTATACAATAAGTACACAGTGGCTCCATTGGCCAGAATAAGTTATCACTAGGATAAAGGTCTTGGGGCAAACTCCCTTAGGAAATTCAAACAAAAAGAGTCAATTTAAGGCATCCCTGGCAGTGAATTCAATTAAAATTAAATTTAAAAAGAAGCATCAGCTGTTGGGCTACTAGGCCACCTGCCCAAAGGAAGAAAAAAAAAATAGGGATGTAACGAACCTTTACTCCTGATGTCTGCAAGCTGCTTACAAATGACTGTATAATACTGGCTTCCCACAGCTGTCCATTCAGCACAAAAGTCCAGTTCTTCTTGTTTGCCTCCCACCCTAAAATGAAGGAAACTAGCAGCAGATAGCTCATTATCCATATAGACAGCAAGTGTTTGCATGAAAAATGCCTTCCTTCTTACATTTTTAACTTACTGGTAACTTCTTCCAGTGAAATCATTATTTCTCAGGGGAATGTTACTATGAGCCAAAACTTGCTACATCTCCTGGCACATGCTTCAGGATTGATACCACCAGAAAACTGCAGAAGCTGTGCAGAGTTATGCAGTTTCTCCAGACAGTATGTTACTGTATCCCAGCACCTCCCTGATGGTCAGGCGTAGGAGTAGAAGAGAGATACAGCTCAGGTACAAGGCAAAGAGGCCTTCCCAAAGACAGGAAAATCAAACAGTGCACAGAAAAGTGTTTTACCTGACAATGGTGAGGTCCAGGTCTTGAAAGGAAGAGATACCACATCAAATTTTCTTATCCTTTCTTGATCCCTCACTTTGGGCATTGCAGTTTATACCAGTGACAAAATACTGTGCCTGCCTCTCTTCTGCTCTCAGACCAAGACAGAAGACATTTGATGCTGTTGCGACAAAAAAGCAGCAGCTGCATGCAACCCACCCACTTAGCCCCAAAGCCCTGTGAACCAGCCTGGCTCTCTAAGCAGAAAGGGTGTTAGGAAATTAATAGTCTTGTTGTTCCTCCTGTGGATCCTTCTGTTGTAGTCCTTCCTGTCACATGTGGGAACCAACACATGGACAGAGGAACAAGCCCTGTTGGCTTTCTAGCTGTGCTGGAATCACTTTGTGGAGAGCTGTGGATATGTTTTACAGGTGTATCAATTAGGTATGGCAGATCTCATGCTGCCTTTTCATATCTGGTGCTGCTCTACAGGCAGCAATGATCTCCTTTGCTGTTTTAGCACAACTTTACATAGCTCCTTCTTTGAGTGGCTCAGTGGGAGCTGGATGATGCCCAAAATGCCTAAACTTACCTCCTGCTGCACCACTCACAGCTTCAGTAAATCTTTTGTCAATGAGGCTGCTTGGGGCGAGTACATGGGCTAGAGGGTAGGTCAAAATACCTCCCAATGATCACAGCAGCAATAGATGAGACCTTGTGCAATTAAATCATACCCTGCAAGAGCAGTCCATAACTCCTGGGCAGAGCATACATCACAGTCTCTTCCACTGAGGATAGAGCAGGTCTCTGACAGAGTTTTTGCCTAGTGTTAATTAGCTAATTCTCACTGTCACTGTCATAAGTGATTTCTGCCCAGCTTTGCAGGCTGGTGGGGAAGTGAATCATAGAATCATAGAACAATCAGAGTTGGAAGGGACCCACAAGGATCATCAAGTCCAACTCCCATAGGCACAGGACAAAAACCCATTGTCCAAGCGTTTCTTAACTCCACAAGATTTGGAGCAATGACCACCTCCCTGGGGAGCCTATTCCGATGCTCCACCACCCTCTGGGTGAAAAATTTTTTTCTAACATCCAGCCTGAATCTCCCCTGGGACAGCTTCATACCATTCCCCTGTGTCCTGTCACAGAGGCACAGATGCAGTTAGCCAGGAACAGAACTTCTGGGCTCTGGTCCTTAGCTCTGGCTGCTTGACCAAAACCTATTTATCCAAGCTCACTTGGATGAACCGTGGGGTTTTTTGTGTTTTCATTTGTTTTTTCCTGGCATTTCTCCTTGTGGATATGAAAGCATTCCCTTTAGCTTCTGACAGAGGCCTGCAGTTCAGAAGGTGACTGGGCTCTGAGTCAGGTGCTTCTGTTCTCCAACCTCACCTGCTACTGCTTCCCTGTGTGACCTAAGGCAAGGCATTTAAACTCATTGCATCACGTCATGTCAGAGGACCCCAAAATTGCCTCCAAAGAGTTATGTTAGTGCAGCATTGTGCAGGGCAATGCAGTTCAGGGCTGTGCTCATTTGTTCCTGGCTGGCTCCAGACCTAGGTCACCTAGTCTGGACTTTCTGCTCCACTATGTTTGATCTACTTCTGGCCAGAGTTAGCCATGCCTTGACCACATCCCACACATGAAGAAACCACTCATAACCATTTTAAAATTACAAAAGCAAGCAGCCAGAATGCATCTTCCTTCGAGTCACCTAATGGCGAGGGCTGCAGACTCTACCTCTATGGCACAACTGGTGCAGCATTTGGGCTTAATTTACAGCTGGTGGCAAGCCAATAAACACTGGGATTTTCTAAAAGATGTAAGGGAATTAGGTGCTTATCTCTCCTTGACTTTCACTAGAGTTCAGCATGCAATTCCTTTAGGCTATTTTCAAGATCTCTGTCTAGAAAAAAAAGTGGCTTTTATGTGCACTGCACAGACATTGAACTACTTTGAATAACTCTCCACGTGGAACTGCTCATGCACAATAAAACCAGCAGTGTTCTCCAGGATAAATAATCATACATTTCTTGAAAACATACATCATTCACTTCTTGAATGATTTGGGTGTTGGGATAAACTCTTAAATCTATATTTAGTATCTAACTCAAAGTTCTGCCTAATTTTCAGAGGTAAGGCATGCATTTCAGCTGGGAGAACTTGTGCATCAGATCCCTTGGATAAAAGTGCTGAAGTCTGGACTTACATGCTTACATTTAAAAACTCCACCCAACACTTAAGAGTAATCTGCAAAGGAAACTGAAAATGGTTTAGAAACTATTCTGAGTATATTCAAAACTTACTCAGTGGAAGCCGTTCCAACTGGAAATGTTTTAACTAATTTCTCATAAATGCCTTCCTTCCTGTAAAAAATCTGTCCTGCTCATCAGAGATGTCCTGGAACATGATAGCTCTGACACTGGATCACCCAACAGAGGAAGGAAAGTGAAGAAATAGTTGTGTGTGGGAAACCAGCCAGTAGTGTCAGGCATATGGGACATCAGGATGTGAGAGAGCCCATGGTGCAGTGCTGCAAAGGAAAGATGCACCACCCTCATGGGAGGTGGCAGCACTCTGTGTCATCCTCACCATCAACATACTGGATTTGACAGGGGTATATAGAATTGTGATTAATGGTACAGAGTCCTGCTGGAGGTCTGTAACAAGTCGTGTTCCCCAGGGGTCAGTACTGGGTCCAGTCCTGTACAATATATTCATCAATGACCTGGATGAAGGAATAGAGTGTACCCTCAGCAAGTTTGCTGGTGATACAAAACTAGGAGAAGTGGCTGACACATGAGAGGGCTGTGCTGCCATCCAGTGTGACCTGGATGGGCTGGAGAATTGGTCAGAGACAATCCTTATGGAGTTCAGTAAGGGCAAGTGTAGGGTAATGCACTTGGGGAGGAATAACCCCATGGACCAGTACAGATTAGGGAATTATCTGCTGGAAAGCAGCTCTATGGAGAAAGATCTGGTGGACAACAGGATCACTGTGAACCAGCAATGTGCCCTTGTGGCCAAAAGCACTAATGACGTCCTTGGGTGCATCAAGAGGAGTGTGGCCAGCATGTTGAGGGATGTTATCCTCCCGCTCTACTCTACCCAAGAGAGGTCACATCTGGAGTGCTGTGTCCAGTTCTGGTTCAAGAAGGACAGGCAACTTCTGGAGAGGGTACTGAGAAGGGCTACACAAATGGTTAGAGGACTTGAACATCTCTCTTATGGGGAAAGGCTGAGAGAGCCTGGAGAAGAGAAGACTGAAGGTAAATATTATCTTATAAATACTTATTGGGTGGGTGTCATGAGAATGGGGCTAGTCTTTTTCCAGTGGTGCCCAGGGACAGAACAAGAGGTAATAGGCACAAACTTGAACATAGGAACTTCCATAAGGAGGAACTTCTTTACTTTGAGGGGTGGTAGAGCACTGGAACAGGCTGTCCATAGAGGTGGTGGAGTCTTTGTCTCTGGAGACATTCAAAACCCACCTGGATGCCATCCTGTGCAACCTGCTCTATGTGAACCTGTTCTGAGAGGGGAGTTGGACTAGATGATCTCCAGAGGTCCCTTCCAACACCTAACATTCTGTGATTCTGTGGTTTTGTATACCTGTAATCTAACTGCAACCCAGGTGATGTTAGTGTCCTGAACCATTCTGAGCGTCTGCGTAAAAGTTTGTCCTAGTCTACATGTGATGGAGTGTTTTTAGATGGTCCTTAGTAAAATTGTTCCATTCCCTGCATAAAAATGGACACACATAATCTCCCAGAAAAAGTGTTCATCCAACCAAGAAGTGTCAAGAGGATTTTATACAGGAAAAAAGATTTTAAGAAACTCAGTTGTTAAGTGCTCGTTTTACTTTGTAATTCACCTTAACTGGTCCTGTATGTGAGCCAGAACCCTCAAGACAAGAAATATGTGCAGAAGATATAAACCTGTGAAATGGTGGGACAAATAGTTTCTCCTCTTCTAGTAGAATGAAACAGCATCTGCCTCTGAAAATAATCCACATGCCAAATCTGTAAATAGGCTCTGCCTGCTTTTGTGATGCTGCTATAATTAATGTAAGAACTTTTAAAATCCTTATCTGATACTTACACTTGTTATAGCAACACATTGAATTCCAGAGCTACATCTTTTAGCAGATTCTTTTACTTCATTCAAATTACTAATCGTTTAGATTCTCTCTGAAAGTCTTTCCTCCCTTGCTCCCCATGCATGCTTAACCTAATTAACTATAAATGAGAAAAAATGCTATTCATATAAAAAGAAAATGTTAACCTATAAATTATCCAGTGCTCCCTCCTGAGGCTGGCAACGCCTCTCATAGAAAAGCTCAAATGTTGGTGTAGTATTCTTGGCTTCCTATCCAGTTTCTGCCACCCAAAATCACTTTATACAACACATTACTCTGCCACTCTGTACATCTGGCAACATTTGCTGATACTCTAAGTCCTCTCCCATGTTTTCAAGATTACATGAAGGAGGATTTCTAGGATGATTAATTGGAGAGAAAAAATAATTTCTTTACATTTCAAGGAACATCTGCAGAAGACTAATGGTCATTCATGGAAATATGGCCTCTTTATACCCATTAATGTCTTCCAGTGCTCCCTCTGGGTCACACAATTAACCACCCATTTGTGTTTCTTCACTGCTGTCATCCTAAGTCCTCTCCATTTTTGTCATCAGTTGAAAATCTTCTGCTTTGCTGTGGCCAGATCAAAAGCCCACTCAGGACTGAGCTCTGTAAGGGACAGGGTCATTGTTCTATATATTTCTCCTCAAAACACGCTTTCTTCTAGAGGTTCTCAACTGCACTTTGCCAAATTCCACCCTGACAATCATTTCCAAGTGTATTTGGATATGCAAATAAAATGCTTTTGTGACTTTATTCATCTCACTCTCCAGTGCTGATGGAAAGGGCTTTGCTGCGCCTAGCATGATATTGTTCTTATCCATAGCTCCAGAGTACCCTAGTATCTTGTTGTTATCATTATCATTTCCAATATTTGAAATGATAACATTTCCCATTAAACCTGACGTAATGGGTCCCTGTCCAGTAACATGACAAACATGCACCCAAGTACCAGGTCACATCACAGGCACCAGTAAGGATGCTGAGACCCAAGCAAAGACTGGCACTAGGCACTTCTGGGGGAAATGACCTTTCCATCACATTTTTACACAGTTGCCTGCCCCTATCTCTTTGCCATTGCAGGACTTGGTGACAGTGCCCTGAGGGCACCCATAGACGTTAATGGCTGAGGGATTGATATACACTGTATGTTGCCCTATTTTTCCCTTTAGGCAAAGAAAGCAAACTCTCCTGGCGGCAGCCTCTTTCCAGGACTTTTTGTGCACTTTTCCTTGGAACTGGCACCTAACCAACTCTTGCTTTATCTTACTACCGATCCCATTGCTCTGTTCAATGTTTACTCCCTGCAATGTCTGAGAGCTCAAAAAAAGTTATATGGTAAACACAGGAAGGGCAAGGAGCTTACAAATGAGGTAGGAAGTATGGTGGTGTCACTTGTAGGTGGAAGTCTTTTCTTTCCTTATCCTGCCATTATCCTTTCTCAGTTTGATTTTAACAGATTTTTTAAAAGTACTTGTATGTTGAATAAAAGTATAGTGTTATCAAACTATCCACACCTAAGTTTTATTACGTTTGGTAATACCATCCATGTAGAGAGCCTGGGGTCAGGAAATGAGTTCTCAGTTATTCCACATGCATATGACATGAAGAATTCTCTGTGGTCACCTGAAAATGAGGAAGATGATTCTAAGCACTGAAGAAGATACCAACACTGTCATCTCTGCTCCCCACCAAAGGGCTTCAACCACACCCCTTGATATCTCCTGTATCCAGAGTTCAGATACCACCAGGAAGCTTATGTTGTTCCAGACAATGTCCGAATCATTTCCAGGACACTGGCCCAAGCATGTGTAGTGTTATCACATTCTTGGGGAGGTGGCCGTTGCCTAGAACATCCTCTCTTTTGAGAGAGGTAGGAGTTATGGCAGTCAGCTAACGCCAGGGATGGGTATGTGCTGACATCTGTGGTTTGTTACTGTTTCCTTTGCTATCCATGTAACTTGTTACTGGTATTTTATGAGGTGCAAAATATCAACACTAGGGTTTTTTGCCCTTGATATCAAAAGAGACATACCCAGGCACAGAAAAAAATGAAGAGAGAAAGAAGAGAAATGAGGACAACACTGATAAAAATAGGGAGAAATGCTATATCAAAACAGAGTAAGCTTAAGAAGAGATGAACTGTTTATCTGTCCATTCCCAATTCCCTGAAATTTTCCCCATTTTGATGGTGCTTGATCACAAGCTGAGAAGAGATAGGCCCTCCAGCTGTGAGTAGACAGCCTCATACTGAAACAGGAAAGAGAAGCATAACCTACTTGCTATTCCTGAACACAGTACAAAGACATCGAGAGAAAAAAACTCAGGAACAAACTGCTGGCAGTTGTTTCAGCTTTCTACATAGCAAGATCATTGAGACATGGATTTAATGAGTATGTGTGTTCATTATATGGCTCAGGAAACACTATTGCCATTACACAAGTTAGTTGAAATTTTTATAAGAACATAAGTCTGCTAAAATACCCTTATTAAAGGTATATATAAAGTTGAGAAGATAATGCCATCCAATCTTATTTTAGCATTGCACCAGGATGATTTCCAGCACTTTAGCAGAAAATGCAAAAGCCATTCCATGCGCATTCACTCAGATTTTTACCATCATTTTCCCACAGGAAGTCCTATGCCTTTTTCTGTAGTCACTCAACTGACTGAATCAGGACCCCAACACCTTGCAGGCAGATCCCCATCAAACCTATCCACCCCATTCTCTCCCCACAACCTCTCTCACAGTTAATACCTGCATTTCATGTTCCCTGATCTCCATTTCCTCTCTCCATTTCCTCTCCATTTCTCTCCCATTTACCTGAAGAGACTGAGCCCCTTCCCTCAACCCCTCCCCATGGGAGCACAAGCCTGTTCTGTGATTTTCCATGAACCCCTCAAAGCCCACACAAATCCTAACTGCTTACTTTCCTGTTCACTGCTGAGAGCTCCTTTCATCAATGGGTTTGCAGGAATACAACCACTCAGAATTTTAGTTAATTGGTACTAATTACAGTTAACTGTAATTAGGGGCACATTCACAGGGGGGAGGTAAGGCTGAAGGAGGAGAAATATAATTCAGTATGGTCTCAGCTCTGTACACACACTTAGCTGAGCAGGGTTAATAAGAGTCTGGGTCTGGTTCCCAACCACATGAGAGGTAAATAGAAGCCATTTTTCATGTTTTATTCTGCAGAGTACAGTTTTACCATGGCCCATTTTACAAGTGAGGTAAATGAGTCATAGAAAAAGCAAGTAGCTTGACCAAGGCTTTGCAGTAAGACATTGGCAACACACAGCACTGAAGTAACTACTTTGCAGCCCACTTGATCCTCATGAAAACACAGTCTTGCATTATTTTTGTTATTATTATTGCTGTGTAATAGCTACCCTCATCTCCAGTACCAGAAAGTTTAAGCTAAGCTGTGGCACAGCTGCACAACTGAATGTGCATTAATCAATTCCTAATCCCTGATTAGGGGAACAGAGCAAGAAGAAAATATCTGAAAGAAAATAAACTTCTGTCAGAAAAAAAAATATTAGTTGAGAGGCTAACATCTGTCAGGTAGTGATAGGACTAGGGGAAATGGATACAATGCATCAACTTACAATTGATAAGATTCAGTAAGCAGCAGTGGAAAAATATTAGAAAATCTATTAGGAGACACGTAGGTGAATATTGTGTTCCAACCTTTGAAATCCAAGCTGTGCTTTAAGATTGTAACTATCATTTTGCTCCAGAACAAAAAAAATTGAAAGGCATAACTATCAAGCAAGGATAAAGGTTGAGTCATAAGCAAATGTCATGTTATAGATTTACCTACCAACAAGAAGCCAGTGGAGTTCAGGTCAGAGGTTAATGAAAGACATCCAAAGGTCACTCAGTGATTATGTGAGAGCATGAGTTTAATAGGGCACAGGGGCGACAGACACTGACAGAAGATTTATACCAGAGGTGGTGACACTGCTACGAATACTGCTGATAAAAAGAGCCCCAATATTGGCCTGAACAGAATGATGAATGGCACACATGTCTACTCACACTTCTCATTATAAGCTCCTTCACTCATGGTGGCACTTAGCAGCGTTTATTTACTGTGGTTTGATGGTGCTGAGCAGAAGCACAGTATATCTAATACTTGAAATGTAGACTTGCCATATAAAAATGAAACAAGAGATAAGATTAGACCATTGAATAATTGCCTAGCTTTCCTGCAGAGATTATGTTCACTACTGCTAACATTATTTTTTTCCCTAATGTTCTAGTGCATGAAAAGCTCAAGTGAATTCATTTTCTAAGGCAGAAGGTCAAAGGAAAATAACTGATAAGCGTTGTGCCTGCTATAGAATATCATTGTACAATATTTTTGCCTCCTCATTTGTCAGATATAGAATAAGAGATAATATAACAAAGGCATATAAACATATTTTTCATCACACCATATTTACTTTTAGTTGTCCCAAGTGCTATTTTTCCTTGTGGCTATTGGTAGGAAGAGGATCAGAGAAGTGAGCCAAAGAAGTCAAATAAAAAACAAACAAACAAAAAACCTTAAGACCAAATGCAAGAAAAGCTGAGACCTGATGAATAACATCCACTGCAACAAGAAACTCCTTTTCAGACTGTTATATATTTATCAAACCGCTGGAGTGTGAATTTATGAATAAGTCTTATCTTTCAGGCAGCAGGCACAATAAAAATTAGAACTACAGAAAATTGTGGGTATTGCAAAAGTTTATTTCTATCCATTCATACATATCTGCAGATGAGAATGTCACAGAAGAAAATTCTGCATGTCTTTCCACTTGTACCCTCACCCAGAGATGGACAAGTACTGCATGATATCATATTTAACATTTAGTTGGACATGGAGCAACATAAACAAATCCTTACTCAACAAAAAGGTGTTGTAAACGGTGTAGGTAATTTCAAGAAGTGGAGAGATGTAACGCTCTGAGCATACACTGTCATCACTCTCCAAGACAGTTCATTAGGTTACCTTGTGTGTGCTGCCATTATTGTTACTTCCAAACACAATACATTTGTAGTTTATATCATATCCATCTGGTAGTACCTCAGTGTCTCTCATGTAACAGAAAAAGGAGAGAGACACACGAATGTATTGTTACTATTATTTCTGTCATTATTGTTTATTATGGTCCATAATAAACAAGGAGTTGGACTTGGTGATCCTAGTGGGTCCCTTCCAACTCAGGACATTCTGTGTTTCTATGTTATTGCAAGCACCAGTTTCACAGAAGTCATTTAGGTAAGCAAAGGTTTATTACATCAGAGATTCACAGTCTGGTCCTAGAAATGTTGCAGTGGCTTCTAGATGTCATAATTACACTATGTCATGTGCTCACACACAATGAAAAGATGCTGCCTCTCCCAAAGAGCTTGCTGTCCCATAGATCTTATCTCCATGAGGTAAAGGCTGCATGGCTGCACACAAGGTAGGACATCACTTAGAGTGTGAGGGATGTGTTCACTGAAGCACTGTGTATTTCTGTAATAATGTTGTGTGTTAGGTCTTCCATCTCAAAAAAAAACATACATGAAAACTCTCCTAGCTGATTGCATGTGGCCAGGTTGTCAAAAACCAGTTTCTTGAAAGAAGAGCAATGCATCCTAGCTACAGCTTCTAGCCACTCTAATTAAGGAACAAAATGTAAGCATTCAGAAAGGGCAGGGGAGGGGAGGGGGAGTATTTGCAATACACTGTGGAACATTCCAGTATCTGAAGGGGGTTTGCAGGAGGGCTGGTGAAGGACTTTTTAGGATGTCAGGTAGTGATAGGACTAGGGGAAATGGATACAAACTTGAGGAGGCTAGATTTAGGTTGGATGTTAGGAAGAAGTTCTTCACCATGAGTGTGGTGAGATATTGGAACAGCTTGCCCAGAGAGGTGGTGGAAGCCCTATCCCTGGAAGTTTTTAAGACCAGGCTGGATGGGGCTCTGAGCAACCTGATCTAGTGGGAAGTGTCCCTTGCCCATGGCAGGGGGGTTGGAACTAGATGATCTTTAAAGTTCCTTCCAACCCTGACAATTCTATGATTCCTTCCCATAGAAGAAACTTATAATAAACAGGGGAAAAATACCCCATTTCAGAAAGAAAGAAATATTTCCTGTGTTACCTTGAAAATCACATCTTGATACTTAATATCTGAAGGGCATGCAAAGGTCCAGTTGATCCCTTAGGATAAGGAACCTCTGAAGGACTCCAGAAAACCAGGTATTATGTCACACAGAATTTGCTGAAGTGTCATATCTAGTTAATAGAGAGAAGAATTACAATTGCCTACACTTCTACTTGATTAAGAGAACTAAAAAAAATGTAAATGCAAATATAAACACCTCATCTCTGTGCAACATATGAGACCTATGACCTATGTAAGCCAAATGGGAACATGAGAACATGAGTGTTGCTGGCTTTGCACCAGGTGTCTGCAACACAGTGAACTCCAACGTGAGTGGAAGAAATATCTTCTGTTTCCATAGTCCATCAATTCATACCCTGATAAGTGTCACAGACTAGTCCTTTTTAGCATAGATTCTCAGTCATCTCTTCCATCTATGCCCAGAGCAGGTGGACATGTATATGCTTTTGTTCAAAGGACCTCACCCCATTTTCCAATGTTTTTCAAGTACTGCAGAATAACTTGATAAACACATTTAACCAATATTTCCCAACAGCAGGGTACTTACCAATCTTTGAGATCTTGGTACTCTATTTCCCCAGTGGAAAAAACGTAATGTAATCATTTTTATCTGACAAGGCTTTACTCTGGGCTAATCACCAGAAATTAATAGAAATATATCAACAAGCCATGCCACCATCAAAATACAACAGGGGGGTGGGTAGGCTCAGATATAGGAAAAGTGATGAAAAGGCAGAAGGCAGGAAGTCTTTTTCTTTAAAGCTCTCTAGTCATCAATGACACTCTGTCATTCAGCATGTTTTATTGTCCACTTGAATCGAATGAATAGCAGGGTCTAATGGCAACCACAGTGCTTCTGGATAGACAGTGTATTTGTTACTGAGGCACACAATACCATGTTAGTAAAGCATCTGAAGCGTCTCTACACCAAATGAGAATGAGATTTTTTTGTTTATGAATAGGAAAAATAAAACTTGAATGACACTGCTTATTTATTATGCAGCAGAAGAGAAAGCCATAGCAACTGAAATTCTGCTTATAAAGCAAATAGAAAATGTTATCACTTTTCTAGCATAGCCACAAAAGACCAACTTTCATGTGAAGATGTAGGATATAAGATCATTGCTGGTTATGAAGGTAAGATTACTTTTTCTGAAGCAGCAGAAATTCACTGATGACAAAACATTACTCATTTTTGGCCCGTGTTCTCGTTACAAGCACATTAAACTACTTCGAAAGTCTCTATATAACTAAACTTTTATAACTAGAATAAAACATGATCTTTATTCTGCTGTACCACAGCTGCTGGAAAATATTGAGCTCAGAGACAAGAAATTGTATAAGCAGACTACTCTCAAAAAGATTGATCCATGAAATTCCCATTTTTTTATAATGTATTTGGCAATTGACACATGACTTTAAATTTATTTGGAATGGAAGATCTTCATACGACTCTCAGGAAGCATATTTGAGAAAATGACAGGAAATGCTGAAAGTTGGTGCCCTTTAACAAACTAATTGTGTTATTTGGAGTCCAGCATCTACCCTGGAGATCCAAACTCAATTATCAGATAATCTACTGGATTTAGATCAAATCTCTATAAGAACTGGTTGCTAATTATACATATATGCCTGTATATATGTGCATATCTGTATGTAAAATATTTTTATTTTAATACTAAGAATTTAATTATTTTAGTTCTTAAAGAAGCTTTCTTCTGAAAAAAGCCAGAGAAGTAAGTATTATGATCACAGCCATAAATCCAGGTCTGCTGGGCAAGTAGCAAGGTGCACAATATTTTTTTGTGTTTAAAATACTTGTGTTTAGTTTGGGTGCTTGTGTTTATCTTTATGCCAGTCCTAGTCTGCTTAGAGTATTTCAACTCCTGGGTAATGGAAATACCATCAGAAGCCTGAATCTCATCATCCTTTTTCATAAATCAATCACTGGAGGGAAAAGAACGAAAAAAAAACCCAACAAAATACAAAAACGCACTAGGAACAATCTAAACACAAACAAAATACTGGGATTTTATTTGTCTCTGTAATGTAAAGGCTAAATTCTTCACCAGGATACATTTCCAATGGCAGCAGAAATTCAGGTCCAAAATGTGTAGCCTAGGAGCAAAGGGATAAGACAAAATCCAGGATCCAGTTTTGGCTGGTTGTGATCCATATCAGCAGTGCAGCTGGGTACATGTATTTCAGTATTTGTAAAGTCCTAGGTACTTTGGTTCAACCTTTCTGGAATAATTCTACTAAAAGAGATAAGAACTAAAAAAAACAAAAAACCACCAACTTCCTCATTAAACCTCTTTAAACCTTAAAAATATGTAGAACAGAAGATGATTAATTTGGTTAACAGATCATTTTCCATCACATTAAATTTTAAGTTGATGGTTCATACCCCATTTTCTGGCTGTAACATCCAATCTTACACAACACAGCTAAACCCATGCATTCATCAGAACAGGACAAGTTGAAACAGTAGCCCAGAAATCCAGGACAGTTTTAGAACTCTTTGCTGACACTAGCTGGTGGGTCATCATAAAAAAAAAACAAAACAAAAGAGGCAGTTCTTTATATTTTCACATGGATTGTAGCCAAAGTAGTAAAATATTAAGGAAGGAGTAAAAAGATTTCGATCTTTTAAGCTTGAAAACTCTGCAATACAAATTCCATTTATGTTATATTATGTTCTTCTGTCTTTCTCCAGCATATGGCTCTACCATTCTGCAACTAAAAAAAAAATATAATAGTGCTGACAATTATTAATCCTCCTTGTCTTTTTATAGCTTCAGGGAGAGTTATGTGGAGTTGGTTTCTAGCTATTGATCTGTTTATCCCCCTGTTCCTTGCACAACCAGGTTGCCAAACACCAGACTTCACTTCTTTCTTGCCAAGCTTGCTGAGGCTGCACGTCATGTACTAGGAGGGTTCCCAGGAGAGCATGGGTTCTTGCTACAGGTGATTGGATTGCAACCTGCCTCTTGCTCTAGGGCTTGGCATTTGAAGGCAGTGGGTGGGCCACTTAGCCGGTGCTCAGGACTTGCTGGATGTCATGGCATGGAGCTGCCAGCACAGGAATTTCTGGCTCCTCTGGTGTAAAATAACCAAAAGGGTGTGTCACAGGTGGAGTGATGCACTTCACTTGTAAGAGAGAAGTAGCAATATGTTTATTGATATAAACCAGTGATTTGACAAAGTTTGATAATAAACATGACAGTGGTTTAACAAGATTCTATGGCGAGGTACTACATAGATGACAAGGTTAGAAAAGACTGTCAGGGAGACCCTCCTGTTGAGTCACAACGTTCAGAAAGAACCCTCTTGCTTTCTAAACTTCTCAGAGAGGAATCTGGGTGTGACTAGATGCAATCCTAGATATCAAGGTTCAGCATGCTATTAATCACTTACTGAGAGTTTGTTACAGCAAGGAATCTCTCTTGAGAGGCATCTCTACTCAAAAGCAGATTCTGTCATGCAGCCTGCTGCTGTGCAGGAGAGCTCAACAGGCCCTGGGATGTCCACTATTTATGGAGCAAGATAATTGACTTATAGTCATATATATGTACTGATCACATAAGTTAGTTTCTTCCACTTTTGGCTAGAGTCAGACATTGGCCAGTACCATGGTTAGGTGGGTGTATTGCTCACCATAGCCCTTGGCTATTGCATTGTTATGCCAGGCAGAAAAGGACCTCAAGATGTTGGAGCCAGCAGTGTGCCTTAGGTGACCAAGAAGGCCAACAGCATCCTGGCTTGTATCAGAAATAGTGTGGCCAGCAGGACTAGGGAAGTGATTGTCCCCTTGTACCGTGTTCAGTTTTGGACCCATCACTACAAGAAAGACATTGAGTTGCTGGAGCATGTCCAAAGAAGGGCAACAAAGCTGCTGAAGGCACAAGTCTAGAGCATAAGCCTTTATGAGGAGCAGCTGAGGGAACTACTGAAAAGGAGGCTCAGGGATGATGTTATTGTCCTGAAGGGAGGCTGTAGCAAAGTGGGGGTAATAAGTGATAGGACAAGAAGAAATGGACGCAAGTGGCACCAGGTGAGGTTTAGGTTCAATATCAAGAAAAATCCCTTCACCAAAAGGGTTGAAAAACACTTGAACAGGCTGCCCAGGGAAGCGGTGGAGTCACCATCCCTGTAGGTATTTCAAA
This sequence comes from Bucco capensis, assembly GCA_013396975.1. Classification (NCBI taxonomy): domain Eukaryota; kingdom Metazoa; phylum Chordata; class Aves; order Piciformes; family Bucconidae; genus Bucco; species Bucco capensis. The sequence continues at coordinate 261,238 of VWZO01017914.1, forward strand.
GATATGTCGATGTGGTGCTTAGTGACTTGGTTTAGTGGTGGACTTGGCAATGCTGGGTTAATGGTGGTATTTGATGATCTTATAGGTCTTTTTCAACCTAAATGATTCTATGAATATAGGGTGAGACTTGAGAACACTAAGCGACTGACCTTTCTCCTTTGTCAGGCTCTGACAGCCCATTAATGACAATATCAGACAGAATGCTTTATTGTTTGCAATTGTAGAGATTTGGAGACTAATTGCCTAACTGAGGGTGTGTAATGCTATTCTAGATGCCCTTGAATGTCCCTCCCCAGCCCCACCCGCAGCCTCAGAAAGCTAAGATCCTACATGTGGCTGTCACATCCCCAGCTCCATGCAGGTGTCTTGGATGCCTTAAAGTGTTTCTAAGATAGGCTCTGAATCCTATGTTTAGGCATCTGAATAACTTATTGTCAGAAGCAACTAAGAGTGATGGAATATATTTCATTAAAAATGCTTTTAATGGAAAATTGTGTTTCTAAGTGAGCTGTTGCTTCCTTTATTTTTGCATTTTGCACCTTGAGCCTTCTGAGGGAAAGGTCAAATTCGAGAGGAAATTGAATGCTGAAAAATGAAAACATTTGTTTGAAACTAGAACTTCTGGTATTTGAATTGTCCCTGTAAATATGCAGATTTCCGTTGGCTAAGAGAAATAGACATTTTCCAAGCTGCTCTGTAATGTGTCCTTCCCAGCAGGATTAATGCCAGCAGTGATTGCTGTCTGACAGAGCCAAGCCTGAGACTCATTGCAACATGAACATTCCTCAACACTGACCCAGATAACCTGTGCTGCTGAACAAATTACACAGGATAACATCATTATCTCCTTATTCTGAGGCCTAAATGTTAGAAGTCTATGAAATTCGGCAGTTTTTCCATCTGCAACAGGTGAAGGAAAGAAACAGTTGTCAGTTGTTTAAACTTAAAATAGACACATCAAATGAGCAGAGGATTCGGCCTGTATGTGCTAGTCCTCTCTACCACCTGCAGAGGAATCTGCTGTTCTCTCTAGACTGTAAACTCTGCAGGAGTAGACTGGTTTGCACTCTATATTTGTTCAGTGAATAGCAAAATAGGGATGGGTTGTTGCTGTATCTCAAAATAATTTAGAATGAGTTGTTGGCATTTTTTGTAGGCATAAATATAAGGTCTGTGTATCTACAAACATAATGCCAATTGAAATATGTTTAGTCAACAATATTGCCAAATCCAATGGGCATTGCAATTGTTTGTTAGTGACTACATGGCAAGCCTTGTGATACTGGGCAGGAGCAATGCAACTACAGTTGCTAGAACCTTTTTGTTCCTTGCGGATCTGAGATGCCACAAATGAAATGAAATGAAAGAGAGGGAAGGGGAGAAAGAACAGGAGAAAGGGAGAGGTAAAGGGAGAAAGAGACAGAAGGAGAAAGGGAGAGAAGGAGAGAGAGAAAGAGAGGGAGGGAAAGAGGGAAGGAGGAAGGAAGGAAGGAAGGAAAGAAATCTCAATTTCATGGCTGCAGGGAAATTGTGAACCTCCAAAGCTTAAATGTATACCACTTCCTTCTATCTTCAATGACATGCATTTAACATATTTTCAATTAAGTTGAGAAAATACTTTTTCTTGTGCGAGGCTGCTTTCCTTCTCAGATGCTGCAGGTTTTTTTGTTCACATTTCTTATGCCATTCTTCTAATCCACCTAGCTACCTATTTTTAGCTTGATTTGAATTGAATTACATTCCTGCCCTTTTTGCATATATTTTTTCATCTGCACTGAACTTATTTTAACTTTTAGCAAGTGACACACTTCTGACACTTGCACACACCCAGGACTGGAATGCATTCATATACATTCTCCATGTGTCTTCAGGCTCCACACTGTTCTACCAGAATTTATCACTGAAAAAATATGCTCCAATGAAGCTCAGTGTCCTAGCCATTTAGTCAGCCCATTGAACCTTGATCAGGCACAGTCTGAAAATCACTTGGGGTCTCCTGTGGCCCCTGGTGCGATAACTGTGCCGACAGCAGAGGGAGCATTAAACTCATTGCCCACGGTAAAGTGTGGGGAGTGAAACCCATGTTCCTATATCCTTGTATGGGTAGGATGAGCTCATTAGCCTTCTGGCAGTCATCCTAGGAGAAGGACAACTCTGATTCCAAACCCGGGCAGATGGAGCTCGTTTAGCCCTGTGAGGCCTTCCATCTAAGAGAAGGACACTCTAATAAAACCTCCATCCTAAGGACTTCGCTGCCAGCGTCCAAGCTTGCTAGGCCCTGGCAGGTGAACCTTAGGACTAAAGGGTGGGTCCAGCTCTGCGCATGCTGTGTCTCATCTAAAAAAAATCCATAGCGCAGGCTCAAGGGTGCTATCTGCTATCCTCTTTTTATCAGCGCACTTGGGAAAGGCGCTGATGAGGAGCGTGGGTGGAGCCCTCCCTGGCTCTTCGTTTGTGAAGCCTAGCCATACGAATACAAACCTTGATGCTGTGTGGCACTATAGAAATACAGTAGGAAGACTTTTATTTCTAAATCACATAATTGGATGTATATTGGATGATGATGATTAATTAGCATTTTCAATATCTTATTTAAATGTCGTAGTTCTTCAGTACTGCAGCTGTTTGTGGCTCTTTGGCATGGGATGCAATGAGGTTATCTCGATAGACTTTTGACTGGGCTGGACTGCATATTTCAGAAGCCACAATGGTGGTTGGCAGTGTTTTCTCCCTAGGTAACTATTTTAGCAAGTACTGAATGAATGTGGAAACTAGATCAGGACTGAGCCATGCTGGCAGAGTTATATGGGGAAATTCATGCTGCAATGCAGCATCTTTCAGTAAATAAATAAAGGACTTTAGCCTCTGGAGCTGACAACCCATCATCTTTTGCAAGTAGCTAAATAAATGAACATGCCTTTGATATCAGTCCTAGAATTGTGTATCCTGTTGTTAACCTGAGATAAGCACAAGCCTCTTTCATATGTAAGAATGCATCTGATCCAACAGTTTCACATTACTACTGTCTCTTTTTCCTTCCCTCTGTAAAATGCCAACCCTATTGGAAAATCAATTTTATAGAACTTATCCACTGAATGCTATGCTCTTGCCAAGACCCCTGGCTTGTTCACAGTACACTGCCTCTTTGTGCCTAACAAGCCCTCCATATGTTGCAGGACTTGTCAGCCATTCTGATCTTTGCCTGTGACACAGTTGTGTGTTAACTGTGTGTAGTAGCTGTGGCTACTACACCTTCTTCTCTAGATAATAAGAGACAGAAAAGCAGCCTCAGCTGGTGAAATAAGAGGCATTTGTGAAAAATGTGCCCAGTTCTATAATTCTTAATTTCTGAAGGACTTCCAAAAGCCTGGAGAGCTTCCAAGAAGGCTTTGAAGAAGCTTTATATTCCTGAAGAATATTTTGATAAAGAAAATTCTAGAATTTACAATATTTTTTTACAATACTACCTAAAAACCTCAAATAGCAGTATGTGATATAGTTGTCTGACTGTGGAATGAAGAAGGGACAGGCACTCCTTGTTGTGAAACTACTGTTGGTCATCAGCCATCCTCCAGGACAGTTCACAAGCAGGCTTCTTCAGCATTCCTGCTAAAGGGATGCCATAGATATTAAGGATCTGCAGACTGAGCTTGAAGAGCTCTACTGACATTCATTCATTTACCTAACAGAAAGCAAGCTTGACCTAATCCCTCAGAAGACATCTCCTATCCAGATGGTCTTCTTATAGTGAATGTACTCTGTGGTTGCCCAACTGCCATGTTAACAGGTGAGACCTCGACCTGGAAGCCTGCCTGCTGCAGTGTCCATAATGGGACACCCACTATTCCACACAGTAAAGGCATGCTTAAAGAAAGAACAGTAACTTTGGCCTGATGTTGTCCTTGTCTATATAAACTCTGGAAGCTCTACCAGGAATCAGCTCCAGACTTCTACAGGTTTTTCTTGTCATACCTATAGGATTTTCCCAAACTTCGTAAGCATATAGTTCCAGATATACTTGGTCTTTTTATCACAGATCACCACATAAGGACTCAGGTTAAGTTTTTCTGCCTACTCTCTTACTGTCTCTCTTTCCCATCCATCCATCCAACCATCCATCCATCCAACCATCCAATCATCCATCCATCCCCTTCTCACCCTTCCTTTTACTGTCCTGCTATGGATACAGCTTCAGCTAAGCCATTCAACCAGTGTACCAGGCAGCTATCAAGGCCTTTACAAAATATAACTTTTTAAAAGCCATTGTTCAGGACATGAAAGTAATACCAGTTTTTTATGGGTGTGTGGCTGCTTTAGGCTCCTCTGCTAGGATGAACTTTGCTGAGTTTTTCACTGCTAATTCATCATATTTGAGCAATATTTAGTTTCCCAAGCTAGATCAAGAATATTCTGTATTGCTTTTTTCTGCAGCCAATGTAATGAAACAATTCCATGTTGCATTCCAAAAAAATGCTTCTCTCATGATGTTTCACAGCAATTCCAGTCAAACTTCAGGTTATTTGTCTGTCTCCTTTGTCTGCAATACTGTTCGCTGATGTATTTATTTTGGCAATTTCCAATTCAGATATGTTTTTGTATGCTTTTCCCTCATGCTCCTCCCATTTTTGTGCAACAGGACTTTGTACCCTCTAGAATAACCAGATGACTGTAAAGACCATGTCTTCAGCTGGTGTAAATAGGCCAATGAAGTCCTTGGAGTTACTGATTTACACCACTACTTATTATTTATTTTCTCACATACTAGCCTTAATATCTCTCTACTTATATAGCTATTTTTCATAGAATTAGCTTACTTTTAGTCAGGCACAGTCTGAAAATCACTTGGGGTCTGCTGTGGCCCCTGGTGCGATANAGAAATTAACCTCTTGTAATTTTATAGTACCAAACACAGCAGCAGACCTGACTATAGCTAATCTGAATTTATTTATAGACAAGTCATTACCTGACTACATATATATATATGTGTGTGTGTGTGTGTCTAGAATTTGAAAGATCCAGCAATCATTTGCAGTCTCCATCTACTTATGCCACCCTCTCCTCTCTAATGCACACACTTTATGTTCACATGGTTTCTGCTTTCAGGCTCTTTGAGAGTTCTGGTCTTCAAGCCATAAAGAGACAGGGCACTTTGCTGTGCCTGAGGCACGTGGCTGGCCAAAGGCATTTATCTGACATTAGTGAAAGCTATTTTATTTGATTAAAAACCCCTTTTGTCTTTCTTGATCCAAAATGTGTAGCTCAAGTACGGCAAAGTATCTAAACCACAGAAGGGGGAAGCAGCTCAGTAGGAATTACTGAGCATAAAAAAATGTTGTTTCTATGTGACAAAACCCAAAGTTGAATGATTTGAAAATTCATTTATTGCTCATCTAAACCACAATGAGTTTCTGCTGCTGTAAAATTCTCAGTTTACCATTCTTAGTATGTCTATTATAGACCCAGATAGTCTCCTTTGAGTTTATACATGTTTGGCTATGCTGTTTTTCACAACATACCAGCACAAAGAAACCACAGTTATCACTAAATATGCCACTATAGTAGATACAGTTACAAATTCCATCCTATCTAATCTTTATTCTGGGAATTGTAATAGGATCTGCACTGAATCACTGCAGACTTCATATGGAAAGCTCTACCAGAGTCTTTGCAATGAAATACTAAGCTTGGGGGAATGCAATGTGCAAATATTTTTTATAAATTTCATTCATTATCAGTGCAACAAGAAGAGAGTTAATTAAGGGTTGAATAGCGCGTATGTTTTAATGAATATATGTGACACATAAATGAATACAATATTACAATAAATGTTTGTGGGGTTTTTTTATTGTGATGCCTTTACTGCACATTAGGACAGGTTAAAGCCAATTGTTTTCCCCTTCACACTGTTATCTTCATCCTGAGGGGCCCAGACTGATGATGAAAATGTAGTTTCTGGAGTAATGAGCTGTGTCATTTTTGCCCCAATCAATACAGTTAAGCACATGTGGAAGTCCTTACAGAATCAAGTGCTGAGCAGAGCTGGAGCCAAGCTCACAGAGCTGGGAAACAGGTATTTCATCTTCCCATTTTCTGTGACTGAAACGTGGCACAGGGATATTACACAATCCTACGTGACTAAACCCAGCTCTGATAGAAGCATAAGCGTGGTACAGAAGGCCTAAAGGCACCTATCTTAGTCTTTAATTTTGGTACCAAACCCCTTTCAAAAGGAGAAGTGTTGTACAGACCGAACAGACCCTATGGAAGTTTCTGTGAGTTACTACACCTATCCAGCGGCACGTTTGAGCGCTAACCCTCCCGGCCGCAGTGGAGTTCGGAGGCAGGCTCCCGAGAAAAGGTCAGGGCAGCGCTGGGCCTGCCCGCTGGACCGTAGTCGGACCCTGACAACAGGCTAACGCCAGGCCTGACGTCCGCCCCCGTCAGCTGCTCGGCAGAGGCCGGCAGGGCGCTGCGGAGGCTGCGCGGGGCGGGGACTGGTGTGGGGAGGGAGAAGATGGCGGAGGCCGAGTGAGTCAGGGGGCTGCGATGGCAGATGCCGCGCGAAGGACGCGGGTGGGTCGGTGCCATGAGGCTCCAAGGCGGGCTGGGGCTCTGCGAGGTGTGGCGGGCGAGCCGGGCCCGACGGACAGCGGCGCCTCGTGGCCCCGTCCTCTCCGCGGGCGGCTGTCTGCGCCCCTGGCAGCGCCGCTGCCGGAGTCTGCTTCGGGGCGGGGATAGCGCCGGGCCCTGCCGCGGCCGGGCTGCTTGGGGCGGCACGGCACAAGCGGCAGACGGCCCGGTGGCCTGTGCCGGGAGCGGGTGAGTGAGGGAGGGGACGGCGGGAGACGTTCTCCCCGGCAGCGGTGAAACCTTCCGCCTGCCGAGGCTTCCTCTAGGCTGGTGGGGCTGGGCCGCCTGCCTGCGGGCTGGGCCCTGCGCGACTTGACCCGCGGCCCCTCCGCTGGCGTTGCTTAGTGAGCCCTGCGTAGGCTGGAGGTGCTAACGCTGGTCTGAAGCGACCGACTTGATGCCCAGGTGGATAGGACTCCTCAGCTCTGGGGGTTTTGGAGCCAGCTGTCCGCCTCAGCTGGTTGTGGTGGTGGTTTGCGTTTGGTGTTGCCCCTCAGAACACAGATGGTTTCTTGTCACGTCACTATTTCTACTATCTCCTGCGTGGTGTTGCTTAAATAAATCTTCTGTTTCTTGGCCTGCACTACACTGCGTTGTTCCTAATGTCCCTCTGTTGTGTCAGAAGTTGTGAATCGCACACAGCAGACAGCTCTTCAAGAGCATGAAGAGTACCGGGGAGCACTTGTAGGAGGGATCTTCTAATTAGAAGACAGTTAAGTTGACTAAGTGTTTTGGAAACGTCAAGGGTGATAATTTAGTTGTTAGCTTTTTGTGCAATGCCAGACATCGTGTGGTTGCCTTGCAAATCGTATATAATGCTTTTGCTTGGAATGTTAAAAAGCTTACGTTGAAGCTGTGTGCCACAGAGTAGAGGAAGTGCAGCTGAGAGTTTCTGGCAGTGCCAAGCCTATAGCTTTCAGTGTGGTGTTACAGTTTTGAATGTGCGTTCCCAAGAGGTGAAGGCTGAGAAGTAGTGTTGGTTCAATATGTGAACTATTCCCATCTGAGTGGAAACTCTCAGTAAAATACAATGCTTAAGAGAGACATTGTCTCCTCTGTCTGTAGGCATGTTAGCTTCCTAGTCCAGAAGAAGCAAGCCTGATGTCCTTGGAGATTTAAATTTTCGTTTTTGTGAAAGGTGACAGTACCTTTGGTGTACCTCAGCATTGTGAACCCAAGCTGCCCGAGGCATTGAAGAATCTTTACATGAGTGCTGGTCACCTTGCTGTGTTCCCCCATTGCTCTGTTTGTGGCGTTCCAGAAGGTTTTAGAGCCAATGAGTGGAGAAAATTTGGAAACTGGGATAAAACAAATAGGAACAGTATGTGTAGGGTGATAAACCAGGATGGGAACTACTGCATCATGCTAATTTTGGACATTGCAGTACAAAAATTCACTGATGTGTACCTACCAAAGTGCCCTTCCTGTGGTCAGGCTGTTTATGTCGTAGTAAAAATCTGTTGTTGGTGCCTGAAGGAGTTGCAGCTGCAGTGGTTGTATAAAAGCAGTAAGTGATTTCCTTGCATAGCAAAGTCCTGTTAAGTTCCGATAAGCTTTCACAATTAAATACCATGGATTTGCCAAATCATGTATTAAACAAATGGAAATTGCATGAATGCGAGGTTTGTGTTCTGAAGCTGTTTTATGCCAGAATAAAATTGGACTTTTGTTTTGGTCATCAGCATTTCTGGGGGAAGAAAAAAAGTAAAATCTGATTGGTATTTACATCAATATTGCCATGTTGGACAGTTGATTCTTAATAAAATGGAGATTATTGTATTTGAAGCAGAGTCTTGTTAGAGGGAGATATCAAGAGAGAGTATAAATGGGGAAATAAAGGTGCTGGTGTAATTATATATAGATTTCACCAAAGACAAGGACTTGGGCTGATCTGAGTATTTTAGTGATGCCTTTGGTACACAAAATAGGATGCAGTAATGGTGCTAGCTGATGGCTCAAAGCAGGAAACTGTTTGCAGAGGTAGAGGACTGAGATAACCTGCAGGAAAAATGGAGTGATGTTAAGTGTCAGAGTAAACAATACCTATGAGCTAAAATTCAACATGGAAGCTGTGGGGCTGGTACCAAGGAACAAGGAGTTCAGCAACAGGAAAAAAGAGAAACTTGAATGTGGTAGTAATGGATCACAGGATCCATTTATGGTCATGCTTTATGACTGAAAAAAGAAATTATCCTTGGTGGGAAGCAGAAGAGCTTATTTAAAGAGAGACATGAAAGTAAGTTTTCTTATACAAGGCTGTGAGAGCTGAACCTGGGATTGTATACATCAGCTCTGGTCATGCATTAAAAGCCCAGAGAGCGATTAGGATGGTGGAGGGTCAAGAGTGTAGCTTATTTTCCTAGGCAAGCTAAAGCTGAAAAAGAACATAACCATATAAAAGCCCCCCCCTCCCCCAAGGTATGGTATTCCTGAAGAGTTGGTACATGGGACCTACAGTTTCCAGAGCTGTATATTGAAAAGACTCATGTAAATTCTGGGAATTCCTGACATCACCTGGTGGGAAGAGCCCCCAGGAACAGGGGACTCTCAGCTGAAGTAGTGCTGTATTTCTGACTCTCTGCTTTCTTTCCTGGAGGCTAAATGTATTATCCAGACTTCTTGCTTTGCCATCCAGAGGAGGGGGGGAAATCTGGAGCACCTCCTTTTTGCTTGAGGGAAGTGTGTTGCAGTGCCAGTACCAGTTCCAGCCTTGATGGAGACATCTGTTCAGTGTGAGTCAGGAAGATGACTAAGAAGCCAGACACTGTGGTTGCCCTCTTTCTTCCCAAGATGTGTTCATGATTACAAATAATGCAGAGAATCAGCTGCGTAGAAGAGATGCTGTTTTCTTAGGAGGACTCTGCTCCCTTCCTGAACTGCAGTAGGATGGCATTGCATCTTCTGTGCAGTTACCTGTAGTATCTTAACTAGCCTGGATGTTTTTAACTTCCCTTTTGGCTTTCAATCAGCAAAAGTGAATGCTGGTCCTTTGCACTGGAGCTGTGTCTTCAGAGAGCTTCCTCGGGATCTGTTGAGGTTGGGGAGGAAGGGGGATGGATGCACTGGTTTGGCTCCCCTGGTGCCCGCATGGCCATAAGTAAGAGTTAACAAAAGCCACCACCATTTGGCAGTTTCAGATTTAAGAATAATGTCAGGGCTTTTTTTCTTGAGTTCCAGGTGGCTAAGCTGTCAATCAAAATCGTTGTTATACATGAATGTGACACTGAATCCATGTATAACAAGACTCTTGATGGACAGGTTTTTATTTAAAAGGGGTGATTGGGATGAGAACTTTGCCATTCCATTCCTGTAGTGCCAGCAGAGTTATTCCTGTAGGATGCTACCTAGTGCATGGGCAAGGGGAGCTCCTTTTCCCTCCATTCTTGGATTCTTTTGTGCCTTGTTACAAGTATGGTTTGTAATAATGTTTAGCATATTTCTCACAAGTGTGTTACTTTGGTAGATATTTCTCTGTATTGAGATTACTTCTCTAGTGTGCTGAATTGTTTGCTTTTCTCTGGAGTTATAAAATGTGTGTGCTGCAGGAGTGCTGAAATTCTGACTCTCACTTTCCAGTTGAGAAATATTTTGTGGTGTCCCTTCAGGAAGAGAAATATGTGTACCTCTGTGGCTGACTTGAAAGTAAGGGCTCTGTTTACTTTCTTCTGAATTACATAGTCTTCAGTTGTTGCTTAAAAGAGGGAAGAAAAACAATTTATTGTTATTGCAAAGCAGGCATTTCTTCAATCTGATAGCAGTTTCATTTCTTCACCTCTTTGTGGTTTCACATTCCTAGCTGTCCCATCCCATGTTTCCTCCTCCTCTGTCTCCTAGTAGACAGTTATTTGTAAAACCTGTTTTCTTTGTAAGGCATTTTTGCAGCTGTGTTCGGTTCTGCTCTCAAAAGACTAATTGCCTCCTCAGGAAATCCAGAAAATATAATAGTCATACTTTTTAACCCAATCTCCAAATTATTTAAAAGGAGTATATTTAAAGTTTCTTTTATCTGCAATTTTCACACTTGTTTTATTATTTTTTCAGGGTTTGGATATCTCCTAATTGAGGAGAGTCAAAATACTGATTGCAAGTGAACCTTCCTCAGTCAGCCTATTGGATGTGTCTGGGAACATAAGAAGTCATGGCAGAAAATGATGCAATGCCAACCTTACCAAAAAAGTGTGGCCCGTACATTTCATCTGTAACCAGTCGTGGCATGAATTTGGTAATTCGTGGTATAGTGCTGTTTTTTATTGGTGTATTTCTTGCATTAGTATTAAATTTGCTTCAGATCCAGAGAAATGTTACTCTCTTCCCCCCTGATGTCATCACAAGCATCTTCTCCTCAGCTTGGTGGGTGCCACCCTGCTGTGGCACAGCATCAGGTAAGTTGAGTCATGTGCATATGCTTGATGTGGAGATGAAAGGGTGGATAAGTAGTTATTTAGTTAAAAATAAAAAAAGAAGTGGAAGAAAAAAATTTCCCTTCCAGGATCACTGCCATTTTTGAGCTGTTGCTATCCTTCTGATCTCCCCATGTGTACACAAATACACATGCATGTGTCCAGAAATTGTTGTTCTGCTAACTTGTTTTACTGTAATGACAGAGCATAACCTTTGCATTTTCTGCTGTGTTAGAGTAAAAGTTTAGCATATTTTTAGAAGGTCATGCCACTTGTAACCTTGAGGCTGAATTACAGGAGTGTGCTCTACAGGCAACCCTTGAAAATACCCTGGCAGTGTCACATTGTGCCATGCACAGTACCTCGTTTTCAGTGCAGCAGAGTACCCTGAGTAATGTTCCCTTTTGTGGTGCAGCTTTCCATTTGTTTCTCATCCCAGTTCAAGGTATGTCTTTAGCACTGTAAAGCTGGGAGACCTGAGTGTGTCTCAGGAAGTTGAGGCCAGGCACAGCAGTTTGTGGTTGCAGAGGCACGTTGCAGAGGAGAGCATCTCAGGCAGATTGATATGTCAAGTTGGATGATGTGAACTCCCATGACCAGAGTTGAGGCTGTTGTGTGTTTAGTTAGTTTAAGTGAGATGTCTTCTGTAGGTAGTAAGAAATACCCCTTTTTACTCTTCTTTTATCTTCAAGTAGCAAGGCATATTCCATATTACAAGCCTGATAGAATTTGGCTTTCTCCGTGGCTCTGAAGATCAGTGGTCCCATGGGTCAGTTTTATGCTTTACTAAAGGAATATCTCTTCTTTAGTGGACCATTACAGTACAGGTGGTATCTTCCTAGAGGTTAGTTTTAATAAGCTTGAGAAGCCCACATTTCTGAGTGCTAATATGAGTCAATAAAGTAGCTTTCAAGTGGGCATCACTATTTTGCTAATGATATTTAAATCTTTTTTTTTTTCCTAGTCATCTAATTGCTTGCTTTTTGATACCTTGTTGAAATGCTACACCCCAAGTGCTGTAGAGGAGCTTGATTTGAAAGGAAACACTCCAAATGCCTCTCTAAATGTGTTTGTTCTCCTGTGGAAGTGCATGTGGCATGTTATGGTGGCAGTTACATACCTACTTTATCTGCTACTTGTCTTAGTCCTCTTTCTGTTGTGTTGCTGAGATTGTTGATTAGATTTTGGGTTGTATTGTGCATTTGCTGTATTTTTGTTTTATATGTGAAACTACTTGTCTTGACAAACGTCTAGCAAAAGTTTGATCTTTAATATATGGAGTAGTGGGAATTGAAATGACAGGATTCTAACTTGCAGCAGCAATGCATAAGGTTTGCAGTGTTCGCTGTAATATTTGTACTGTCAACTGTTTGCATCAGAGTGCACTATATGCTCTTGGGCAGTCTGAGAGCATTGTCTGCAGTTGCATATGGGGAAGTCATAAAGGCTACATCTTGCCATCATGTCAGAAGAAACTTGTGGGCCTTTCTGGTTCTGATGTGTTGGTGGTTTTTTTGTAAAGATTGAATATGGCTTGTGAAGTGTAGTTATGCACCTGCTAGACATTTGCACTGCAGGATTTTAAGCCACCTGATTTAAGGATATTACTGCCTTAATTGGCCCCTGTTGAGGTGTTCTGAACAATTTTTCTCTCCTTATCTTCTCTCCCAGTGTACATACAGGGAACATCGGTGGTAAATGCGAATTATTCACCTATTTTCTTACCATTCTTACTTGCACAGCCTTCCTGGAATTGACATGAGCATTCCTCTGCAGTATGGTTTATTATTGTGAACAGCATAAAGGTATTTGTGTATTTATAATCAGTGGTGATTGAGGCTGCTTTCAGAGTAGTCTCTTATTTAGTCATCAGTTTGGCCCCATGCCTTTGGCAGGAAAATTGCTCAGGGTTTTTTTTTTTTTCCTCAGTTTCCTTTCTGGCCAAACAAAGAGCATTTGCCATAACATTCTTCCAACAGCATGCCAGACTGAGGGCACAGGCTCTGCCTCCACTTTGCCACACCAGTTTATCGTTAAGCGCCACTGTTACTCCTCAGCAATGTTGGTAACAGTCTTTCTAGCTGCAGCTGCAGTAGACAACACATCTGTGAAGAAATGTTCAAAGAACATAGCAGTTCCCTAGGGCTGAAAGTCCTGTTTGCTCTCTGTATTCAGCAGCTACTGTAGGCTTTTGGCTTTCCTTCTGTATGAGCCTTTATAGTAGCACTGAAGAAAAGAAAAACATTATCCAAAGAAAACCTGCTTGTAACAACAACAGGAGGAGACCAAAATATTGAATGTTATAAACCACACTCTGCCTTTACTGTGGTTTGCTTATTTTGGAGTTGTTTAAACATGTGTGTTTGATATGTGGGATTTTCAGAATTGCCAGCCTGCAAGCTGTTACTGCTCTTTTTGAACTACAGTGTGAGACTGCACATTTTGGTAGGATGCAGAGATCTTTCATCCTCCACCCCTTGTTCAAATCGTCTTACCCGTAGTACTTCTTCTAGGTCATGGTTGCCGTGATTGAAAATGCTGCTTAAGCTTTACATAATAAACAATTTAAAATAAAATTGTTTGAAATTGCTCTTCTTTTACGATGTGTGTTTTGTGGTATTTATCCTTAAAAGATCTGTTTTAGAAGTGACACTATTTGTTAAAGTCTAGATAGTCTTTATTTTAGTGAAATATTGCCAGTGCTTTAACTTCTGGGCCTTTTTGCTTTGTCTTCACAGCTGTGATTGGTTTATTGTACCCATGCATGGACAGACATCTGGGAGAGCCACATAAATTTAAGAGAGAATGGTCCAGCGTAATGCGGTGTGTAGCAGTCTTTGTGGGAATAAATCATGCCAGTGCTGTATCCTATATTCTCATGAAATTGGTGATAACAAATGGATTTCCACTAAAACAAAGCTCACACAGTCAGTCATGGTGAATCATTCTTAAAGAGATAACCTGCAGCATTTTTGCAAGGGAAATGCAGAATATGTGTTAGTCTTAAATTGTCATGGTAGTTTTGGAGGTGGTAAATCTCATGTCTTTTTGTTCTGAGAAATCTTCTCATTAGAAATGTCTAAATATTGGGCTTTGTCTTACTTACAGACTTTATTTGCTTTGAATAATTAAAGTAAGTGTGCAGAAATACTTATGTGGTAGGTATTACAGAAAAGTTCTTCAAGACATTCCAAGGGTTAGTGTCCTTTTAACACCATAGTAAGAGGTTGAAGCCCAGTCTTGAGGTCATCAGTGAAACCCATGCACTTTTCAAAGAATAGGAAAAACTTAGGACCAGGTAATACCCAGGACTGCACAAAGCAAGCAAGTGTTGTTACTCCATTGTGCAAATGATGCCTTGATGCTGAGAGAGTAGTTACAATTCCTGTGGTCATTCAGTAGGAGCAGTTAGAAGTCAGTAAGCACATTGCAGTTCATTATGCTGCTCCTAATTGTGTAGCTATTCAGATACATTCTTGCATGAGTGTGCTCAAAACTGGTGTCCTCTGAATCAGCTGGTGACACACTGGGTGACAGGGTGTTTTTCATGTGGGCTGCAACACATTTGAGTCATAGTGGTTTTGTGTAGTCATGCCTAGTGACTCCTCTGTCAGATAAAACCAGGAGCTGTCTGTGAAAAGTGGGTTCCTGTAAACTTATTAGAAAGAAGGTTGATCATCTCTGGAACTCTCATCTCAATGTCAATTCCAACATGAGTTGGTATGCAGTTCTGATTGTGTGCTACTGAATCTCCTCATTTCCAGGAAGAAAGGGCAAGCTAAGTGAAGAATGTGAGAGCAGGCTGAATTCTTACTGAAGTGGCTTGGCCTGGGATGGGTTTTGTTGTTGTTTGATTTCGTTCCCACCAGCTGTCTTATCTAATATGGCCAGTAGAGCCAGAGCTGCCAAGCTTCAGTAATTCCTACTATCCCTCACAAACCTTGCTTTCCTTGCCAAAGATGCATTAATCTGGTCCTGTGGTTTTCACTGACCTGGACTGTACCTGTTGTGTAAGCACATGCAACTTTGCTGCTTTTAAGAAATGACAGTTTCTCTCTGCATGGGTCAAACCTTCTTGCAGTTGTCTAACAGCTGTTACACATATTCCAGGACATCATTGAAGTACTGTCTGTATTTCCTCCTTGACTGCTCTCTAGACTTCCTTTCTTTTCAAGTTATTACCATTTCTGCACGTTGCCATATTTGGTGTGGGTTTTTAGTCGTCTTTGACATTTTTTCTGATGCTATTAATTTTTCTCCTATAATTATTTATTTCATTTAGTTGAGCTTTCTCATTTATTCTAGGTCTCCACGTCTTTGTGAGAAAACAGGGTAGTGTTTTTATGTTGTCACAGGCATATGAAACGTGGCAGCTTCGTTTTTAATAAACTGTTTTGTATGGGAGTAGTAAGGATGAGTTAGTATTTTCAAAACATTTTAAAGAATGTTTGGAAGATACCTGGCATGACTTCATACTTTCATGAAACGGATTTTCAATGTTGATTTACAAAAATACTTCTACAGTAATATTATTTACATGTTGTTTTATAGAAAACATTAACATTTCTAATGTTTAACTGGATGTAAATTAGTGTGTAAATTAAAATTGCAGTTGGATAGCAGTGATAAATACTTTTTCTCAGTAAAACCCTTTCATTTGGAGGAGTATAATGCTAGATATAAGATTTCATGCTTAGTGTGGTAAAGGACCACATAAGGGTGAGATGTCCTTTCTGTGAACAGTAACATCTGTATTGTATGTCTGTATAAAATGCCTGCATTTTCTGGTAGGTGTATTGTCTCTTAGCTCTTGTAAAGTGCTAAAACCCTAAAAATGTGAAACATTGTCCTAATTTTTTAGTTTTCTGATACATTAACAACACTTACAAGGCTTATTTCCTTATACCTGATAGCTGTGTGATAGCTGATACAGCTACTGCTGTATTTTTTTATGGTATTTTTTCTGTTGTGCCAAAATATGTTAAATAGAACAAAGAAAACTGCTTTATGCTTGTATATGATATTTCCAAGCTTTTCCTTAACAATCGACCCAGAAAGTGGATTTTGCCAACAACATCCAGTTATCTCTCACATTAGCAGCCCTGTCAATCGGACTGTGGTGGACGTTTGATAGATCACGAAGTGGCTTTGGTCTTGGAGTAGGAATTGCTTTCCTGGCCACATTAGTATCACAACTTCTGGTCTACAATGGAGTTTATCAGTAAGTATTAACTTTTTTAAGATAGAGTAATAGTCTTCTAAAGCTAAAGCATAAAATCAGAATAATTGAAAGAGTAATTTGATAAGATTTCCAAAGCTGCCAGCACTTAATTTTAAGTGTAACAGAAATTTGACTGTTCATGAATGCTTTTGTGTTCATGAGACTTTTGGTTGGAAGCTGCTTACTTCCACGAAATTGCTACCTTACCAATAATGTCAGGTGCTTTTTTTAGCTGAACAAATGGGGTTATATTCAATAAGAACCCTTCTTTGCTTTTGCTGCAAGTCATTAGTTTTGATGATACATGTCTTGGAGTTGTCGCATCCTAATATTTAAATTTGTGGATTTGCCTCCTGTGATTGGAGAACTCTGTGTATTGCACAACATTGAGCTCAAAAATATGTGTTCTTTTCCCAGATACACATCTCCAGATTTCCTTTATGTTCGTTCCTGGTTGCCATGTATATTTTTTGCTGGTGGAATAACTATGGGCAATATTGGCAGGCAGCTGGCAATGGTAAGCTTGGAGGTGGGGAGGTCAGTCACCTTCTAGTGGAAAGTTTTAATCTATTATGTCACTCCTTCCTTCATATATACCAACCAACTTGTTGACTTGTGGATGTGGGGTAAGGTAGGAGTCAGTAATCATTTCTTTTTGATCTGGTGAGTGAGCTGTTATTCAGAGGACAGCCCATGGCTTTGCTCTATATGTTCTCAGTTGCGTACTTCTAGTTCTTTCAGAACTAGGAGCTAAATAAGAGTTCCTGTGTTTGGGGAGAAGTCAAGCCATCCCCTAACTCTGAGCTGTTCTTTCTGCTGCTCAAGGAAACAGAAATTGCAGCCAACAGAGTGTGCACAGAACTTAGGGAGACCAAGCTTAGCTGCGTGAACTGTAAGCTAAGCTATTTTATCACCCATTCTCTCATAACAGTCTTTTTTATTAGTTATGTAAATTAATACTACTAATTTTGTCAACTTCTGTTTTTCAGTATGAATGCAAAGTCATTGCAGAGAAGTCTCACGAGGACTGAGGAGAAACAATGTGCACCTTTTAAACAGGAAAATATCTGACAAATGACTGTTGGAGGAGCATAAGGAACACTTGACTATGAAATTGCCAAAATGCAATTTTTTTCCCTTGAGTGGTATACTTTACTGCAATCTGTGATTGCTGCTTCTATAGAAACCTTTGTGTCTGATTTTGATTACTGTGAAGTTACAATAGTATGCAATATATTTGACAATATAAGTTCAATTATAGGATTCTTTTTTCAAATCTAAACTGAGTTTACCATAAATTCTTGGCTGTCCATAATGTTGCAGTGCCAAACTGAACCTTTGCACTATGTTTCTGTAGCTGAAACTTCTGCTTCACTTTATTTTGAAAGTTTTGAGGAATTTATTAATAGCTTAGTGAAAGACCGGGAATTCAAATTTAGGAATGAAGCTGTTCTCTTTCCATGACAATAGCCCATAATATCTTTATGAAATTCATGGATTACAGGTGAGCTTTGATGCAATAAGTAACTGATTTCTGCCTATTAACACATTGTATGATTCTTCTTACATCACAGGTGAGGAAACTTACTATGGATTGTATGGGCTATTGCCACAGCACTTTATTGATCTGTGGTACATGCTCAGTATCACAGGATACAGAAGAGGAAACCAAGACTGGAAATGGTTTGCTGTTTTTTTCCCCTACTGTAACCAGTATACATGTTTATATATGAATTTGTGGACCATCATCAGATGTGGACAGATTCTGAAACTACTTGTTGTGTTGAGAAATGGGATACAATTTGGGTCATTCTTGTACAGTCTCTTAAGCTGACTTGTTGATCCCTTGTAAAGATAATTTTAGGGAGTTTTTATTGTGAATCTTAATTCTATTGAACTAAATCAGCCACTACCATACAGTGTCATAAAACCCTTCATTACCAATGTTACTCTTGGTGATTCTTGTCTGCTGCCTGCTGTGTGCTCAGGGATCAGCAGAAGGAAGCAAGGCTGTATTTTAGGTACTGATGTAGCCCTTATGGCTGTGACTGTGGTCCAGGCAACCATAAATGCATTTGTTGTTACAGCAGTTTTCTGAGGTAGAGGCTGTTACCCATATTTTACAGGTGCTGTGCACAGAAAGTCTGATAGGACAGAGAGCTGAAATAGGCTGTGCACTAATTGGGTCCCTTCTTAAGGAGGATTTTAATGTGTGACCCATATTTGGGGGAATACGTTGAATTTCCTCTTGGCTTTGCAGCTCCCTTTTAAGATCATGTGATAAAAGAACTTATGCAAGAAGGCAGAAAGCAGACTTCAAGGGGACACTGCTAACCTATGCCAGCAGTGAATTTGGCATGGGATGTCTCTGCTTTGTTTCCCCCTTCTGTCTCTGTGTTGATGTTTTAATGTATTGTTCTCCTTTTTTGTCTTGAAGTACTATTTTTTTAAAATCTTCCATGAAAGGTTTATAAGACATGTTACAGTCACCTAGGGAGACTGGAGTTGGTCCAAAGAACAAATAGATGTTTAGACAAGTTTTTCTTAATAAGTGTGTGTATGCGTTGTACACAAAGCTTGAAATAGGCAACTCTTTTTCAGTCTTATGTGTTTATCTCTAAGTCTGAAAAGTATGCAATAGAGTGCTTCCAAAAGCATTGTAACAAAAGAAGTGGTCAAAAAAGGAAATTTTTTTTATGGGAATGTGTAAAAACAATAAATAAGTAAATGGTGTATCAAGAGCTTGGTTCTGTAGCTCCACAGTTTCATCAGTTTATTACAGTTCTGTGACAATTCAATACCTGAAGCACAGTTGCATTGGGTAATGTTTCAGGAAAGCACTTACAGATGCACTTTGCTTTAAACAGAGGTAGAACATGTTTAAGTAGAACCCTAACTAGAGATTTTCTTTTAATCAAACCATGTGGAAACAAAAAGCATTTTATTAATAAACCAAATAAACTGTTAGGGCATGAACTAAGGCTGAATTTCTTTATGCAGGCACTGGCATTTCAGTGAAGAAGCCTCTGAGTCCTTTTCCATACAGTATTTCACCTCATCTGCCTTCTTTGCTTAAACAAATGGCTTCAGCTTAGGGGGCAAGAGCGATGAGTCCCTCTTGAATTGTCAGGGCATGAATGGCATAAAAATTCGCTTGTTTCTTACACTGACTATAAGGAGTATCATGGTACCTCAGTAGCCAGTGTGCTAACTTGATAAACCATTTAGTTTCATAATGATTAATAAGTGTACACAACTGGAGATGAGTAGTTGCTGTTATTCACGTGGTGGTAGAGCTGCTTTTACCTGCCAGTCTGAATACTTACACAGAAGAAGCCTTGTGTATGTTAAAATGTGCAGTATGTGAGAAGTGGTTGTTGTGCATCTGTGGCACCCACTTTAGAACATTTTGCACTCAGATTCATCCTAACCCGATTAGTCTGTGCTGTCCACTAACTTCTTTTAAATTTCATTTTGGAAATGTTGAGCCTGTTGTGCAAAGGCAGTGATCATCCAAAATAAATTTGGGTGGAGTTCTTTATTATGTGTTTTGCTGTTTTTGTTCTTGTTTGACTAAAGTCAGTACAGGAGTCACATCTTGGATGTTGTATTTTTTCCAACTGCATTGTAATTTTATGGCTGATCTGTTCAAACCCTGAAAGGCTCATGATGAGAATGCTGACACAGCCTTAACTGTAGTGGTGTGAACATGCTGCTACTGTATAGCTTGTAACTACAATGTTAGACTGTTAAAAAACGTTGTTCAATAGATAATCAATGAGGTATATTTTAGATACAACTTTATAAGCATTATAACCTCTTCACTAATTAAGCATTGTAAGGTCTATGCTGTTTAAACTGGCAAATTGCTGTTAAAAGCAAAATGTGCATTAAATACAAATACAACCTTGTTTGATAGGTTTCTTCTTTCTTTAAGAAATGATAAATATTTTCCAAATACACTGAGTTGCCTTCTATCAGCAATCTCATAATAATTTTGACCGTTGATCTGGCATATTGGTTGCACAAAACACCTGTCTAGAAATGCTAAAAGAAGCAGGCATGATCAAATCTGCAGTGATTCTATCATAATTAGCATGCTGAGCAGCCTTTGAAAATTTGCCCTTTTGAATCTGCAACGGGGATATTTGAGCTGGGGGAAAATAAGCTAGATAACTTCAGTCACAATACAGAAAATGGAGATTTAGATATAAATAGCCACTATGAAAATGAAAAAACCCTCAAGAATAGCAGAGAATCAATTAATATATTTGTATTTATTAATGTTCCAGTTTGGATGTGAACTGAGTGTTACTCTGGTATTCACAGAGTGCCCATCACTCTGTCTCAAAAAAAAAAAAGTAAAAAATAGAGGTTTAGAAATGTGTGATGAAAAAGCCTGCAGGCAGAGGTGAAGAAAGGGTGGGAAGAGAGGTTCATCAGTACTTGAGATGCAGGGCGTACAGCAGGACAGCACGAGTGAAAGTTGGAAAGAGTGCAGGGGGTGAATGGCAAAGGTGTGTGTTTGTGTTGGCAACATGTGACCCCAAAAAACCTAACTTTGCTGTCAAAAGGCTGAGTCCTGGGCATGCCAAGTGTCTGACCAGGCAAATTGCAGCCAAAGGTAGAAATAACCATAATTTTACCTAGTCATACCACTAAGATCAGTCAAAAGCACCCTGACAAACGTGCTTTGCTGGAGACTTAACCTCTCCCTTTCATCTGTAGCCTCTCCATGGCAGTATCACCCTGAGGAATGGAAACTCTTGGTCCTTCCTGCCCAAGTTCAGCCTGAGAGTGTGAAATGGAAAATGGCCCATTTCAGAGAGAATACTCCAACTATCAGGCTGCCAGGCTCATGTGAAATGTGTTTTGTGCCTCTCTTTATAATGTGGCTGTGTAAGCAGCTAGAAGGAGAGTAAACAAAGAAACTTTCCCTCCATAGCTTCTATACTTCCCTTCTGCCATCTGGCTGGGAGCTGCAGCAGGCACCTATGGGCATACGCCAGCCTTCCCTTTTTATCTCTCCCAGCATGTAAGGAAGGGACATAATTTTACCAGCTGCATCACCCCAGACATTTTGCATATGCTTTTTACATTTTTGAGCAATGTTACTGATAATTCCTAATGGTAATGGATGAATATAACTCGTGGAAGTGATGTTAAATATCAAATAAAATGCTTCTAAAAGTACATGCACAGCTGGGTAGGGGAAATGTGTCTCACCGTGAGAATAGCTATCTAATGCTGTTAGCTTTGATGCCAGTACTAAATGCAAAGCATGAGTAATTTTGCAGCTTAATGTTCAGTACTAAATAGTAAATGAAAGGTCAGTCCAACATGTTAACTGTCATGGAATAGTAAACACTTATTTAATTGCTTTATGCAGCCAGCTTGAGTTTTTGGTGTGTCTGTTGTCATGTTTTGAGCAGCATGATCCAGAGCCTTGTCCTGATTACCTCCTCTGGTCAAATGACAAAGCCTCAAATTAAAGGATAAACTTTATGCCTGGGCTTTTCAGGCAGCATACTGGGAGTTTGTGCTTTGAATGCTTAAAAACTGTGCTGGGGAAGAGTATAGGAGTCATTTCTGACTGGAGCCAAAATCCAGGCTGAAATGTAGTTTTGCATTTTCTTGAGTGCAGTTTATCAGCTCCTATTGGACTTCCACACTTAGGTTGTTTTATAGCATTGCCAGTGCTATAGCAGATAGGAGATAACATATACAAATACGAACGGGAAAGCGCTGCTATGAGTTTCCCCAGGCCAAGCCAGTGGGGAGCTCAGGGGTGTCCAGTGTGGCGTGTACATCAATGTCAGATGCTGCAACAACCTCAGAAGGAAGTTTATAGGTTTCACTTTCTGTAATGGTAACAGTTCTTCCTTGAGTTTTGCACTTGAAAACTTCTATGCAGGGAGTGACCTGTTGTACTGTGGTTATGCAGGGATACAGACACAGATTGCAGAGCATTTGCAAATGGCAAGTCCGTAGGTACCAGCTCTTAAGATCTGCTTTTTATGAATTTGTTGGTAGAAATTCTGAAATTGTGCCTTTTAAGTAAATACAGCGAAATAATTGTTGAAAGGAAATCTGTCTTTATTAATATGTTGCTGTCCGAATTCACAATGCAATTCTGCTATTTCTATTCTGGTTGGTTCAATATATGCCTTCTGTTTTGTGGGATAAGCCTACATTTCACATATTTAATACTTCTTTGGTAATCAAAGCACAATTTGTTTCATGGGATTATTCAGGGAAAATGTGTGAAATAAAAATAAAGCTGGGAGGAACAGGGTTGCAACTGAGTTTATGGGAGGAGAAACTGCAACGCTTTGCATAGTGTTGCAAGAAAGAAAAGGACAACAAGCGATCATTGTGATTTCATCTTAGGTTTCAAAACAAGATAGAAAAGGGAGCCTTACAGATGTGGTGCATTTGTATTGACTTGTTCTAATCATTAACTCTTCTCCAAAGGCATCACTGTATCGGCCTTGATCACCAGAGTGTATTTTGACTTGTCTGTTTTTGTCTGACCCAGCTGTGCCAGTTGTTCCCCTAGTAACCAGAGATGCCTGGGGTAAGCCTGGCTATGCCACCAGAGAAATCATAGGAAAATGGCTTTAGCAGCTTCTTGCTGAGATTGACACAGTCCTTTTGAACTTCGTGAGAAACCAATGATCTGGCTCTGGGCACTTTGGTTGGTAAAGGTGAGGGATGTGACTGTCTGGTGTTTGGGTGGGGGGCAAAAGTCCCTGGAAAGACATTAAGTGCACATGTCAGTTATAGGTTCTAACGGAAAGGAAATCTGCCCTGCTGTACAGACCATCATTTCTTGTCATGAATGGCGAGATCTGCTATCTGTGCGAAAGAGGGAAGAATATACTTCTTTCCTTCTCCTTACTCTTCCTTTACGCAAATACATAGGATCCTGGGCTAAGGACAGTTAATCCTGTTCTTGGAACCGAAACTATGTTTAGGCTGGGTTAGCAGTGAAAGACTCCACTGTTTTCTTTTTAAAAACAATTGCTTATTCTGTGCTGCATGTCAAGTGCAATCATTGCTGAATGAACTGACATGCAAAGCCAAGTTCTCAGCTGAACTGGCATAGCTCCATTGATTTCAGTGGATATGCAGTGTTTCATGCTGGTTGGGAATTTAGCCCATTGCGTTTGAAAGGGATGAAATTCCTTAGACCTCACTTTTCTAATGTGATACAGGTCAAAAAAATTCCTACATTGTGCAACAAGCAAGAACAACACACTGCAGAATTTGCCTTCCCTCTTCTGTTTCACCACTGATGAAAACAGTCATCCTCTGTGATTTACACTGTGTGTTTTTATATGGTATATCAGGTTTACAGGAGGATTGACTTAAAAGAATCAGATTTGGCAGATCAGGTTAATAATTATTAAAATACAAAATGTTGGCTACTGATGAGCTTGAGTAAGTGCTTGCCACTATCTTGCCTTTTTTTGTTTGTTTGTTTGTTTCCCCAGTATTTTACTTGTAGGATATTCAGCTGGGGATTTTTGTTGGATCTGTGCCTGTTCTGATTAAACTGGAGAGGGAGAAATAATACTGCTTTGTGTGGTTTCAGACTCGGCTTACCAACCAGTTTCCTCATCTCAGTGTAACAAGCAAAAATGCAGCTGGAGTAGTGGCTTGAAGAAGATGGATTGAAAGGTCCTGTGGACTGATGTTTCAAGGATGTGAATTGATGTAGTGATGTATCCACTATGGTGATAAGTGGTGTAAGAAATTGATAGACATGCAGTGTTATGTCAGTAATAGAGGTAGAAATGCAATGTAAAGAGATAATGAAGCTGGTAGAAAGTGACACACATACCCATTCCTGGAAACAATTTTTTGGGTTTGTTATGCAGACTTTGATCGTTGCACTGGTCCAAGGGATGGACTCTGGGACAGTGAAGAGAGCAGTGAGATGAAGGGTCACTTGATAAGCTGCTAAATACAAAGGGGAGTTTGGTTTAGATGTCAGGTCAAAATGCCCAGTGTAGTCACGAAATGCCAACGGTATTTGTATAGTCCACAGAAACTGGCTTTTTGATTTTTTTTTTTAATAAAAGTAAATTATTTTAGAGGGGAATCACCTTTACACAAAGAGATATCACAAGTTGCATTTGCATTCATAGAATCATAGAATCATTTGGGTTGGAAGGGACCTCTGGAGGTCATCTAGTCCAACCCCCCTGCAGTGGGCAGGGACATCCCCAACTAGATTAGGTTGCCCAGAGCCCTGTCAAGCCTCACCTTGAATGCCTCCAGGGACGGGGCCTCAACCACCTCCCTGGGCAACCTGCTCCAGTGTTCCACCACCCTTGTGGTAAGGAACTTCTTCCAAATATCAAGTCTAAATCTACTCATCTCCAATTTAAAACCATTGTTCCTTGTCTTTTCACTGCAGGCCTTTGCAAACAGGCCCTCTCCAGCCTTCTTGTAAGTTCCCTTTAGGTACTGGAAAGTCACTAGTAGGTCCCCCCGAAGTCTTTTCCAAACTGAACAATCCCAGCTCCCTCAGCCTGTCTTCATAGGAGAGGTGTTCCAGCCCCCTGATCATTCTCATGGCCCTCCTCTGGACCTGCTCCATCAG
>VWZO01017914.1:286566-304258 GCA_013396975.1 Bucco capensis
TTCTCAAATGTTATTGAGAGTGGCTTGGTGACTACATCAGCCAATATTTTTATGTCCCTGGGGTGCATCTCATCGGGTCTCATAGACTTATGTATCTTCAAGTTACTCAGGAGGTCTCGAAGCTGATTTTCACATACAGCAGGAGGGACGTCACTGCCCTGGTCCCCACCTTGTGGTTTTTTAACTTGGGAGGCGTTGGGAGAGAGGTTGCCAGTGAAGACAGAAGAAAAAAAGTCATTGAGAACCTCAGCCTTCTCCTCATCTGTTGTTATTAGTTCTCCATTCTTGCTCATCGGGCAGGGGGGTATTTTTTCTTTGACCTTCCTTTTTTCATTGATGTACCTGTAGAATCCCTTTTTGTTATTCTTTGCATCCTTTGCTAAGTTGAGTTCTAGCTGTGCTTCAGCCTTCCTGACCTCATCTCTACACCATTGGGCAGCATCTTTATACTCTTCCCAAGATCCCTCTACCTTGACATTCAAACCTGGACCTCCATGAGAATATACTTAAAGGCAAGAGGAAGACCCACGTGTTCCACTTCAAGGTGCATTTTTGAGCCCCAAGTCTGTGGATTTGGAGTTCTTGGAATTGGAAAACCACTGAGTTTCACCATTCTGCATCAGCTCAGGTGTAAATAGGGATGATTGTGTTCCTGCTGCAACCTGTGGCTTAAGGCATGTGTCTTTTAATCTGCTCACAGAAAATAAGCTTAGTTGAAGGAGGAGCAGTTCTCCAGTCGCCTTCTTTCCAAAGCAGCACCAATGCACAGGTCGGTGCAAAGAGAAGGCCTCTTCTTGTCAGCAGTATTGGCTCCTGCCTTCCACTGGTCATAAAAGCAAGGCACCAGAGATGCTCTGCAACCAGAAAGAGACCCAGTTGCTACCAGAAACCCTCAAGCTATCTCATGAGGGAAGTTTCAAAGCTATGGGGGACAGTACATACTCTGGCATCATCTGAATCAGCTTTTCATGGAATAGTTATGCTTTGATGAACTGTCAAACTTTGGCAGTTTGTGGTTTCTAAGGTCACAGTAACTAATGAAACACAGAGAGATGTGGTGAGGTTGGTCACGTAGCTGCTACATAGCAGATTACTAAGGGATGCAACCCAGGAAAGGGCCCATGCAACACATCTCCTGATGTCTCTCTTGAAGAGCTGCTGTGAGTGGCATACTGAGATTTCTCTGGGGAAGGTTGTATAGACAAATGTTTATGGAATTTGATACCCTATCTAATGCTGACTGATGTTTAAAGGGACTTAACAGGTAGGAAAAGCTGCTAGAGGATTGTTCTACTCAAGCTCAGATAAGTGGTGCAGAAGAGTATCTGGTGCGTGCAATGAAGATGCACATAACTTCATCACTGGCACTTCTTAAATTATTAAGACCTATTCATTCTGCTGTCTAAAATTCTTGAAAACAATGTCTTATTGCCTGTTTCGCTGAGATGGTTCACAATATTGTTTATCGTAAGCGCTGTCGCATCTTACCATTGATTAAAACAGTAACTTCCAGCTTAGTCTTCCTATGGGAATATCATGGCTAGGCTTCATGAATGAAGATTTAGGGAGGGCACTACCCACGTTTTTTACAAGCGCGCTGGTGGCTAAAAAGGCCAATATGAGATAGACAAGACTGGTCACGAAAGGCACAGCAGAAGGACTCCTTAGGTGATGTATTCTGCAAAACACAATTCTTTCTACGTTGTGTTTTTCCTGTGTGCTTTCTCAAAAACATCAGCAGCATTAAAAATAATGTGTCTCCAGACCTCCCGATTGGAGGCCAGAGTAGACCAGTTAAGGTGATCAATATGGCCATGGCTGAGATGTTGTTTCAGGGAGTCCTTGTATCTCCTCTTCGGGGCTCCTCTCTTACGACAGCCTGTGGCAAGTTAACCATAAAGCATAATTTTAGGAAGGCGGTAGTTCTTCATCCTGGAGACGTGACCTGCCCAATGCAGCTGTGTTCTCAGCAACATAGCCTCAATGCTTGAAACTGCTGCTTGTTCTAGAACAGACATATTAGTCACATAATCTGACCAGTGAATGTTTAAGATTGTACGGAGGCATTGATGGAAGCGCTCTAAGAGTCGCAGGTGGTGGTGATAGATGACCCATGGTTCAGATCCGTATAAAAGAGTAGACACAATGGCTCTATAAACACTGATCTTTGTACTTTTCTTCAGGTGTTTATTTCACCAAACTCTTTTATGAAGTTTTCCAAAAACACTATATGCCTTTGCTAACCTACTGTGGGAGGGAATAAGTATTGTAGTTATTACTTTTCCTGCACTTCTTCAGTATCAGGCTTCTCTTCATCACAAGATTATTTTTCATTAAATCTGCTGACTCTTTGTTATGAATTCTATTGTAAAAATGCTGATTAATGCCCAGACACAACACCTATTTTAAAAAAAAAAGCATATGTTTTGTTTGGACAGCCAGCTGCNCTTACCATTGATTAAAACAGTAACTTCCAATGCAGCTGCGTTTTCAGCAACATGGCCTCAATGCTTGAAACTGCTGCTTGTTCTAGAACAGACATATTAGTCACATAATCTGACCAGTGAATGTTTAAGATTGTACGGAGGCATTGATGGAAGCGCTCTAAGAGTCGCAGGTGGTGGTGATAGATGACCCATGGTTCAGATCCGTATAAAAGAGTAGACACAATGGCTCTATAAACACTAATCTTTGTACTTTTCTTCAGGTGTTTATTTCACCAAACTCTTTTATGAAGTTTTCCAAAAACACTATATGCCTTTGCTAACCTACTGTGGGAGGGAATAAGTATTGTAGTTATTACTTTTCCTGCACTTCTTCAGTATCAGGCTTCTCTTCATCACAAGATTATTTTTCATTAAATCTGCTGACTCTTTGTTATGAATTCTATTGTAAAAATGCTGATTAATGCCCAGACACAACACCTATTTTAAAAAAAAAAGCATATGTTTTGTTTGGACAGCCAGCTGCCATCTAAAACATACACCTCTAAACATCTGCATATGGCCTTAGCCTTTGGGATGTCTTCATTGACTTGATATGCCTCAGGCCTGACACGATTTGTTAGATGATGCCATCTCCATTCCTGGGAGCAGAGCATGGGTTTGTTTGGAGCATGGAAGGTCTGGCCCATGGTTGGATTTCAAAGGTGGCAGCAACCAGAAAATGGAGACCCACCTGCTCTCCTTCATCCCTGTGACATTACATGAATGTGGAACCCCTAGCAGTTCAAAGAGACCCACCAAAGCCATGCTTGGAGCCAAGTGATAATTGTACAGTTTTGCTTTACAGTTAACCAACAGAGTGTTGAAAAAGAAAAAGTGGTTTCTTTTCAAGGCCATTTTGTCAAAATGCCAAATGCCACTTGTTTTTGACATTTTCAGCTACTGTTGAATAATAGTCTTGCTTCTGTCACAGCTAATGTTGACTTGAAGGCAGTTGTGCATTTCTCAACTCAAATGCTAAGCAGACAGGCTTGGGTCTTGACAAATATTTTTCAGGCTTGCCCAAGGCAAGTGAAAATGAGCTTCTAGTTAATCGTTTGTTTTAAAATTCAAATTGGTGAAATAGGCAATTAAAAAAATGACAATTTTCATCAAAATTTGCAAATGAAATGTCTCTTTGCAGTCATAGTGGGTTCAAGAAACTGCAGTAGATAATTGCTATTTGAAATCAGTGAAGTATCCAGCATTTTAAGGCTGTGAGGATTGTGGCTGTTCTGCCTTAGTAAACCTTGATTGATTTGGTAAATAAGCATTGCAACTTCTCTCTTTAAAATAAATAAGCAATTTTATTGCTTTATTGCTTACCCCTGTATGGGAGGTAAACAAGCTCTCAAGCAGTAACCCCATAATATCATGAGCCCAAGTGCCATCTGTCACCGAGACTTTTGTCCCTTTATGCACAATAGCTTCTTATGGCATGAGGTCCGTTGTAGGTTAATTGATTAGCAGAGATCCTCCTTTCAGTTGTTCCTGCTTTTCTTCGCTAAAGGACCATATCTCTCATCTCCATTTCCTTTTCTCTCTCCCATATTAGCATACTAATCACACTGAACTCCCACTGCTAAAAAACTCTATCCATTTTATACTGGGGGAGGGGAGGAGGAATAAACTGGCATTTCCTGGGAGATTTACAGATGCTGTTTTATGACTGTTAGAAGGGAGGAAAAGAGAAGAAGTGGTGGCAGAGGTGAGTAATTCACTGTACTGGCTCTAGTATGCCAGTGAAAGCTGAGACTACAGCCACATAAATATTAAACACATTTGAGAAGCACTATTAAAATAAATATCAAAGGCAAAGTTGTTCACACATCTGTTTCTCCTCAAATTTTGCCACAGCATTCTACATTTGTTTTCTCTCCAGCTGTTAACACCTGTCTTTCTGACACTGGTAATAATGCTATTTTAGGTGGGCTGTGGAGCTGACAGTAACATGAAAGAATTCTCTATTTTTGATGTAAGAAGCTCCTTTTCAAAACTAAAAAGGGTTCTGTGAGCAAAGATATATCCTTTTGCTAGTCTTCCAGAGCAGTATATGGAGGGTTTCTTGTTGTTTTAGGGTGGGTTTTTTATCAAACAACAGAGAGTTGGACTGGTATTGCACAGCTGAACTTGAACTAGATGAGACATCCTGCAGTGGGCATCTACTGCTTGCCTTTGTAGTTCCCACTTTATTGTTGACACATGTGGAAGGTTGTGTGTGCATGGTACTCCTCTCTGCATGTGATGCTTGTTATCTAACCTCATCAAAAGTATATGCTGTGCATTGATTGCTACCAGAAGACACACATCCACTGGTGATGTCTTCTTTATTTACTTGCCTGAAGAATGTGTTTATACCTTTGCTGTATTCATCTCAATAGAAGGATGGTAGGAAAAGCTCGTCTGTCTTGGCATTGAAGATGATGGAGCAGATCCTCAACTAATGTAAACTGGGAGAGTCCATTTGCTGTGCCTGTTTACCTAATGCAGAAGAAAAAGTTTGTTGTTCCTTTTGGCCTGCAGTAACATATCCTGTGACTCAGGGCAAAGCACTGATACGCCACAACAGAAACAACATCCCAGATAAAGAAGAAATAATGATGTACAAGTGTGCGTTAGCAGCAAATTAACACTATTTACCCAATATGAGTATAGTTTTCTAGCTGGGGTGTTGTAGGCATAGGCTCAAGGCTGTTGAGCCTGTGAGGTGGACTATGGGTGAAGAACCTTCCACCTGCTGTGGAAATGTGTGTTTCCATCTGTAATCCCTGCCTGTGAGTCCTAAGGAGAAAAATGTGGATGGACTTTGCATGTCTTTCAGAGCAGGTCATCACTGATGCCTGGGTGAAGTCGAGCTGGCCCTCAGACATGAGGTGTGACTGGGCTGACAAATAGGCATGCCTCCCACTCCAGTCTTGTCTCCAGGTTTAGTTTGTCTTTGAGTGATAAGTACAGGTTTGTTAGTTATTTCAAACCAACAGTAAATTCTTTTCCTTCTGAGGATCCTGTGTAATGATTTGTGGCCACGGTATTCTCTCATTAATAATGAAATGGATTGATTTTCAAAAATACTAACTTGCATCAAGATTTGCAACCAGGGAACCAAAACCTTTATTGACCTTACAATAAATAGCCCTCAAATTCAGAAATTACCATTTTTGTCATCTGTAGGAGGACGTGGAAGTACGAACCATGTCATGGCCAGGCTGGTCCCATCAGCCACCACTCACAGAGCTTCACGGCCATCAGTCAAACAATGGGCAAGGAGGATGCAGGTTTCCCCAGGAGAGCAGCAGCATTCCCAGGAATGGTCCAGCTCCGTGAGCTGGAATGGTTAAGGCAGAGCAGTTGCAGTGTTAGAGTCTGCCCTTGGCAGAGTGGCTGTGCTTCCCCACCGTGATGCCTTGTGCAATGCCTGTCTATTCAGGCTTCATGCAGGGATGAAACGTTTGAGCCATTGTGTAGGACCGAGTGCAAAGGGAGGGATTTCCCGAAGCGTTCTGTGCTGGCTGAGCTCTTCTGCCATTAAAGTTGTGAGAGGGGCCAGGGGGCTCATTGTTTCCAACAAGAGAGGATTTAGGCTGAGGCTGAATGCTTCAAAAAAATCCCACCCCAAAGATCTGTAATAATAGAAAATTGAACCCAACTGTAACTCTGAAAAGGGGATAATGTTATTGCCTGAGACACTCCCTTGCGCTCTCTGTTTGCCATTGGGCCAGCATGTGCTTCAGGGAAACTTTTTCACGTGTTTAGTTCATGCTGGAACATTTTCTACTGCCCAGGGAAAAATCCTGAGCTGCCAAAATCCACTGTCACTTCCGAGTCATCTCTTCCATGTTTTATGTGCTGGTGGTGTTGATGGATATCTACAACGTGTTAGAGCTCCTGGTAACTCTTAGAAACTCAAATATTGTGCAAAGTGCAGCCAGGATGTTCAGGGAGCAGAATGTTCCTCTCTTAGCAGATGGCTGCAGCCTACAATGTCCTATAATCACAACATAAAATATTACTACTTTTGCATGCTGTGTTTGGGGAACATGCCAAACTGTAGTTTAGGTTTCATAGGATCAGAAAAGTTTCAGCAGTAGGAAATAATTTGGGTGGTTTGGATTCGGGATTCTTTTTTTTTTTCCTTTTTGTTTTTTATGTTCTTACCAAATAGATCTGTCTTTAATCTGCAAGTACAATAGGTCTCTGAATATGACACTGTCTTAGAGGTAGCCTGGAAAAGACCATACTTAACTACACCAATGCCTGAGAGTTTAAAAAGTCTTATAAACCTAGTTGGGTTTGACCGATCTGGCATCACTTTAGAGGCCTTTGTCCTGGGAAAGTCATAGTGTTTGGTTACTGTTAGGACAGGAGCCTCTAAGAAGACAGTTGTCCTGATGTGACTTTAGCTGAGCACTGTTCTGCTGGCTCTGGGCGATGCTCCCAGATGATAAATGGTGCTGCACACAGAGTTGCAGAAAAGAACATCCTTCCTCCTGTAGACAAATTACTTTCTAGTTTGTGTAGCCTGCATGGTTGTGATTTTTCCCCTCAATGTAATCTGTGTTAGGTGTAATGTTACATAATATGTGATTAAGGACTAGTGATGACTAAGAAGGCAAATGATCAAATATTTTACCTGGGACACATGTACACATCATTTATCTCACTTTTCTCACAGCAGAAATTAAACCACTTTCCTTAGCTGTTAGTCCAAGGCAAACGAAATCCTGAATTCAATTAAGTGCTGATCCTTCTGCCTGACATTCTCCAGGAGATGTTATTCAAATTTTGGGATAACATCAGCCCTTTGAATGGCTCTTATCAAGTCCCAGTTCATATGGTTTCTCTTGTGGAGTGAAGAAATCAAATCACTTGGGTTACTCTAGGGATTGTAATGTCATGGCAGAAAATTTCTCGTACTTGATACAGAGGTCTACTGGACAAAATATTCTCCTTAGATGTGAATGAGAGAATTCCTGGTTTATGCCATGGCAGCACATACAATTTTATCCAAATGATGACTTTGTTACGCTTCCATCCTTATGAACATGTAAAGCCCAAACATTCTGCTGATAGAAGCCACAACAACTGGATGAAGCAAGAAGAACATCATAAGAGATGCTTTGGATGAGAGAAAACCTTTAGTGTAAGCTGGCCACACAACCTTGGGATGTTCCCAAGGTTGGCCAGATACCATGAAGTTTTCATACTTTGCCAAAGTCTTTGTAAATTTAGCCTCAAATCCAGCAGTTTTCCAAAATGATGATGACTGCAGCACAGCTGCCATCTCAGCTCCTGCATAGTCTCAGGTCACACAGCAACTTCTTCACACAGACGTAGGAGAAATCTGTGCCAAACAGTGAGAAGTGTTCACATCTGATGTTGTTCAGGGTTGGTTTTTTTTATGTGCAATGAAGTATACATTTACAGGCAAATTCAGAGCATTCAGTTTTCTCATCACAAAAGCCACCAGCACAGCTGGCAACTGTCACCCTGCCTTATGCAAGGAAGAGGGCTGTAAATAAACCAACAGCCAAATTTTGGTGAACAGTGTGTGTCTAAGGCTCTGCAATCCAACTGCGAAACACCACTCTGCCAAGGAGAGAGCTCAATGTGGAGGACAAACAGGACAGAACATTTGATGTCTGTGCAGTAACAAATTTATTAGAAGTTGAGTCAAGCCACAGATGCTGAATAGGAATTGAAAAGTTCCCCAAATTTGAGGATATTTCTATTAGTCTGAGCTTTCGAAACTTTCTGAAACATCAATGTCCAAAATTTTTTGGACTTCTCTGGTGTGTTTTAGAGGATGTGTGATGAAATATTCTTTCCAGGCTTTGCAACACATCCCCTCACAGAACTGTTCTATGCCTTTTCCCTTCTCAACACTGACATTCAGATCATGGTGTGCCTGTGGTGTTGGGTGAGCAGACAGCCCTCAGTCTACCAAGGTGCTCGACCACCATGTTTTTACTCCACTAAAATTTCATTCCACTTGGGCTGAAAAATGAAGTGTTAAAAACTGCCATTTCCCTCCTTCCAGTTGCATTCCTCAGGGAAATTTTGGAAGGCAGCCAAAACCAATGGAATACAAAAATCCCATGGCAGAGCAATGCAGCAAAGGAACAGACTGTGCCGGAACGCCTGGGGCTGCTGGGGCAAACACGGTGCTGGCTGGCCATGGGGAGAGGAAGAGCAGCACCATTTCCTCTGCTCTCATCACCCACTCCTATTGCTCATTTTTTTTTATTGTGCGTCATGCAAAGTCAAATCATGAGGTCACAGCTCTGAGGCTTTTAAGGAGTCAAATCTTAGAAAGGTTTCTCTTTTTTTCCACATGGGACAGTTTTCACTGTAGCATGTCCAAGAAAGCTCTGCTCTTGCTCTGTTTAGCTCTACCTTTCCTCAAATATGCAATGCATCACTTGCTTCAGGGTGTCTTGTTGACAAAATGGGCAGTTTTCTTGGGTTTTTTTTCCTGGCAGAAATGTCTACCTGAAACAGATGAATAGGGACAAGGTCTTCAGCACTGAGCACTGTAATGCTACAGAGCTAGTGCATGCACTTTTGAATGCAGCAAGTCATGAACCATCCATGAGCAAAATCAGGATGCTTGTTGTGCAAAAGAACGCGGTATGCATTTTTTGAGGGTCTCAAAGTTGGGGTGAGATGTTCTAGGGGTCTTGAAATGGGCTAGGAGCAAATAATGAACTTCTGAGGACTTGTGAACTTCAAAAATAGTGATACAGGCAATGCTTTGCATAGTTTTGTGACAAGTCTGTACAGCCTGAGCTCTTTTCATAAGTTCAAGATGCTTCCTCGGACTATGTGTTAAAAAGAAAGGTTTATGGAATTCAAACCACTTTTATCTTATTGATGCAGTGTGTTATTTTATGTATCTGAATTATTCCAAGGCAATAGGAAGTCTGGGTTTTACTACAACTTGACATAGTAACAAATGTAATTTTAAACAAGCTTATTTTTTTTAAGTGTATTTAATTTACAT
The DNA here is from genome assembly GCA_013396975.1 of Bucco capensis. Classification (NCBI taxonomy): domain Eukaryota; kingdom Metazoa; phylum Chordata; class Aves; order Piciformes; family Bucconidae; genus Bucco; species Bucco capensis. Next base: position 296,050 of record VWZO01017914.1, read on the forward strand.
GAAAATTATCTTTACAATCCAATTGGAACTACACATTCCTTTCCACCCTGATATAATCTGCTGTCGAAGGCTGTGGAATCCAACTCATTTCTAATGCAAGGATGTCCTGGGGATTAGGTTTTTTCATCACTAATAAATTTTAGCTTATTTGTAGTCCAAATGTGTTTAGCTTTTCAGCTTACAGCTAGCAGATACTTCTGTACCTCAACCTGTTAGCTTAAAGAGCCCTCTACTGCCAGAAATTTCTCCCCTATATTTATACGTAGAAAATAACTAAACTATTGCTGAATTTTCGTTTTACTAAATTACGTGGACTGGACTTGGTTTTCCAAAGGAAGGGTTCTGTGGCTTTTTTTTGGAATTGATTTCGGGCTGCGCATGTGGAATTGCTGTGTTTGGCAGGCAGGGAGTCCCAGCCCCTTTCTGGGAAGTCACAGGAGAAGGAGAGTGGTGGTGAGATGGCACCTCACACACTGCTGGGCTTCACCACCTCTGTCACCCAGAGACATTTTGGTGCTCTAGCCCTGGAGGTGAACACCAGTTTGGGACAGGCAAGGGAAAACTGTAACCCATATTAAGCATCAAGTGGCCAAACCCCACCAGTCTCAGCTCTGGGTTTGAGGTCAGCTTGAACAACCTCTACTACCATCCTCATCCCTGGTTTATGGAGCCCATGTGTGATCGCCAACATGTTGTGAGGCTGGAGCACCCCCGGACATTTGGCTATATCAAAGGAACCTCTTTGGAAGCACATTATTTCTCAACAAAATAGGCTGAATCAGGGGCATAATACTCTGAATCCAATGGGAATAAAGCAGGAATCTCAGTTGTCTAGAATAGCTGCTGGTGCTGCTGGTGGAGTGTCTGCTCACCTGCCAACTGGGTTCATTGTGTCCTGGGGAGACAAAAACTGAGAGCTTGGTAATATTTGAGACTTGCAATTTCTTGAAGTGTTATTTATATCTATATGTTTAACATTTGTGCATTTTACCTAAAGAAATAGTTGAAAAACTTTCAACTGTGGCAATTTCCTCACAGCCTAAAATTTCCCTATCTCTCCCTCTTTGTGTAACCACAGTTTCTACACAGGCTGTCCAAGTACTGTCCAGTAGGACTGCATTTAGTGGAAGTGAGTGATGGGGGAAAAAACAGATATTGTGAAGCACAAGGCATGTTCTCAGATTAAAACCTCTATTCTGCTTTTTAACAGAAGTATGGAAATTGGTGACATATGAATTCATGGCATGTGTTTCCTATCATATCATCACTGGGAGAAGGATAAAATGAATGAAAGGGAAGTAATTCATTGTGGGGCCTTAAAAGAACTAGTCTGGAGCTCTTCTCATACCTCTTTCAGTAATTCCACATGAAAATATTATGCACATAGTATATAATCTGTCAAACAATTGGATGCCTAGTTTTAATCCCCATCTGGTTTAAGGGGTCTGCTGGCAGGCTGAAGTAACCTACCATGGGGGTTGAGGTGTAACCTCTGCAGGAACTTGAGGGACTCATCTGTATCAAGAAGGATGTCATCTTCAGTGGTCTGAAACCAGCTCTGATAAGTACAGTAGAGGCAATTTCCCCAGAAACTGCTCCACGAACCATACATACCATATGGATAACATGAGGTGTGCAGATTATTTAGAATGAACTTTAATAGAGTTGAGAGTGGTTTCATCCTGTGTGTGACATCTAACAATTAGGATGCTTTCCATGCTTGTATGAATCATTAACTTCTAAACCTGCTAGTTCAGCCCCTGACACAGAGCCATGCATCACTGCTAACCAGTGTTCACCTCAACACAGTCACCTGAGCTCTTTGAGTAAAAGTTGTAATTCATCTCACTTGGGCAGCCTATTCTTACATCTGACTGGAATGACACTAACAAACACCAAAGATAAGAAAATGCTAGGAGTGAGCTAAAAGCTTAAAAACTTATAGAAAAGTTTCTTTCTTTTTAATGCTCATGAAACTTTTGCATTCATGGTAAGGTTAGTCTAGGCATATCTGAACTGTAAAACTTTCATATTTTCATGTCAGAAATGATTTTGCTAAAGTTAACTTTCCCCATACTTTGACTTATCCATTTCAGTTGTGGTGGTGTGCATTTCAGTTGAAGTTTTATTACATTATGTTGGCAGCACATTATGCTTTTTACACATGGATCTGATTGAGAAATGAAACTGGAATAAGAATGAGGTAGCAGCAGCATCTGCTGGGAGATGCAGCTAGGGCTGGTGTCAATCAATCTGATTGATTAAATATGGTGGCACACATTTTATTAAAACAGAATGCTCTCCCAGAAGAAGACTATTATGCAAATATAATACACAGCTTTCCTAAGGAACATCACAAAAGAGGTGGTCTGTTTGTGAAATACAATACTTGTAAATAACTGGAAAGAACTGAAGAGTTCAGCTTCCATTTGGCTGCTCATGCAAACAGCTATTTTATTGTTTTGGCATGCAGTAGCTGGTATTGTTGTGTTGGCAAGAACAGCAGCACTAGTGGAAGTTTAATTATTCTGTGGGACCACAGAAAGATTTTTTTGTGATCGCTGACTTTATTAAACAGGTCGGAGATTTGAAAGTGCTCAGTGGCTTGTGACCAGGGTATATGACAGACTGGTTCAAGGCTTGAGCTGGAGGCAGTGCCTGCCCACCCCATGCCTCAGGCATGCTGGAACTAATTTCCAGGCTCTCTCCTTGCAAGGATGAGTATATGCTGGGCCAGCCTGAGCCTGAGAAGAGAAGTCCTCTGGGAATGGATGGTCATCAAAGGCACAATTACCTGCCCTTCCAGGTACAAGGCACAGACATCTTCAACTTGCCTTCTCTCTCGCAGAAACAAATAGGATGTGCAGCAACTCCACCCTGAAATACAGCTGGTAGCATAAGAAACCATTTCATGGTGCATTCTCTGCTCTCCCTTGGGGAAGGTCAAGAGGAACAATGAGTCACATTATTTGAGAGGCGCTTAGAGGCTGTAGTGAAGGAGAATTTAGGATACAATAAATCTTTGCAGTGTTTCCTATCCACCTAAAATTATGGCTTCTGCTGGGTGTCTTAAGGAGTCAGTAGGAGTTCTGCACTGGCTTCAATAAGGCTGAGGTTTTACCCACTTCCATTTATAGTCTACACAACAAGATGAATTATGAATTATGAAAATTCTTAACCAGTGTTGACATTTTACTCACTTTCCTCCAAATGTAGACATCTGTGATTTAACACAGGCTTCTGCTTGCTTCCTTCATCCTAACTAAATATATCTAAATAACATTTGCTTCAGTAACTAATATAAATACAAATAAGCAGCTGCATCACAGCATAGTGCTGCATCCTACTCCGTATAAGTGCAGTGGCTGGTGACATGGTACTGCAGGAATAGATTAAGAGGGTGTTTCTGCCACAAATCACAGTAGAAAGATACCTAATAAGCAAACTGTGTAATAGAGCAAAAGCCTACAAAAAGTGCTTGCTGGTGTCATTTCTGTTCTCAAAAGGAGGGTGCTCTTTATTGAGCTCTCTGGGTTCTTCAGATCCTGTAAGTTGAGAAGCAGTGGGGCAAGGGGAGGAGAGGGGACCAGTGGAGGCCTTAGATAGGATTGGCAGTGAAAAATGAAAATACAGGGAGAGATTGGATGGGGAGAGAACAAAGTTGTAGGGGGAACACTCAGCTTCTAGAGGGTAATAGAAGAAAGGAAAAATAGTACATGGCAGAAAAGATTATTTTGATTTCAGAAAAGGGCAGAATGCAACAGCAATGGTCACAGTATAACAACATACATGTTATAGCATAGAGGAGAAGCATGGAAAACATTGGGTTTCTGTCCACTCCCTTTTCCCTTTGATTGCTGGGGGTTTTCATGGTAACCCCTCTGGGTCATCTCTTCTAGTTTCAGTGCAATTCCTTCTCCTGTGTTATTTGATGAGGTGTACACAGCCTGTTTGCTGCACTTTGGCAGTAGCTGCTCCCCAAGCATCACACAACTCTTTGGCCATCTCGCTCAGTGAAATACTTAAGTAGGTGCTTAGAATTAAAAACAAGCTCAGCAGAGAATCTCAGCATGCGTAACATGATGGCATCAAAACGTCATGAGTACAGATGGCTTAGATAGTATCTATGTTGAATTTTTAATGGCAGATTTGGAACTATTTTTAAGATCCTACTGTTATTTCTCTTGAGGGATCTTTTCTTAGCCATCTAAGTAGAAAATAATAATGAGGAATAAAACCCTTGCTAGGCAACCTCTTCAACATGCAAATGGTTTCTGCAGTGACACATCTGCTGAAGCTAATCTTTCAAGATTGATATATTTTCAGAAACACCCATTTGTGGTTTATTTTTTTCTTTACTCATAGAATCATAGAATCATTTGGGTTGGAAGGGACCTCTGGAGGTCATCTAGTCCAACCCCCCTGCAGTGGGCAGGGACATCCCCAACTAGATCAGGTTGCTCAGAGCCCTATCGAGCCTCACCTTGAATGCCTCCAGGGATGGGGCCCCAACCACCTCCCTGGGCAACCTGTTCCAGTATTCCACCACCCTCGTGGTAAGGAACTTTTTCCTAATATTCAATCTAAATCTACTCTTCTCTAATTGAAAACCATTGCCCCTTGTCTTTTCACCACAGGCCCTTGTAAACAGCTGGGACACCACCTAATAAAGGCAGGCCCCAGGGGGAGGGCCTGACAGCCCATCCATAACCCTCTGCTCTCTCCAGCACAGCCCCCACTGATGAGGCTGACTCAGTGAACCCAGTGCTTGCTCAGCGCTGTGGGTATGGGCCTCCAGCTCCAAGCTGAGGGACTCAGGGGTGTGATGGCCCCACCCTGCCTTGGGTAAATCACTCCTCAGAACTAGCTGGAGCTCTTTCCTCCTCTTCTAGTGATAGGCTGTTGGCTGTGTGTTTCAGTGATGCATCAGATGTGGCAGTTGTAAGCCAGCAGAAGATGTCATTTACAGAGTCACAGAATCATGAAGGTTGGAAGAGACCTCTAAGAGCATCAAGTCCAACCATACCTAACACCCCCCATGCCACTAAACCACGTCCCTAAGGAGAGCATCTAGATGTTTCTTAAACCCCTCCAGGGATGGTGTCTCCACCACCTCCCTAGGCAGCCTGGGCCAGGACTTAAGAACCCTTTCAGTAAAGAAATTCCTCCTTATATCCAACCTGAACCTCCCCTGGTGAAACTTGAGGCCATTTCCTCTTGTCCTCTCACTAGTCATCTGGGAGAAGAAACCAACCCCCACCTGGCTCCAGCTTCCTTGCAGGGAGTTGGAAAGAGTGAGACGGTCTCCTCTGAGCCTCCTCTTCTCTAGACTAACCAACCCAAGTTGCCTCAGCTGCTCCTCACAACACTTGTGCTCTAGACCCTTCCCCAGGATAGTGTCTCCTGGTGACTCTCAGAGGTGTCACCCTCAAGCATGGCATGGTGCCATGGTTTGGTGGCGGTTGACAGTTGGACCTGATGATCTTAAAGGTCTTGCTCTACCAGGTCCATGTCTATGTCTCTCCTGTGCTAAGGACTGCAAAGCCTTAGCTGCAAAGTCTAGCCAGACCCTAGCCAAAATGGTTCTGTCAGGACATTAACAGCTGAGCAAGCAGAGGCCAGCCTGGCTCAGGAGGCACCATCCTAGGGCAGGGTGAGAGCTCTGCTCGTTTCCTCTACCCCCTTGGGGTAGCTTTTTGCTGTGAGCAGATGACACTTCCATATTCCTTGACAGTGAAGTTTGAACTTCAGTTGGTCTCTGTTGTGCTGTGATGGTCTCCTGCAGGGCTTTGCTTCTCCCAGCTCCATCCTAGCAGACTGATTGGAGTTATTCCTTTCTCTCACAACTAATGTTTGCACTCCCCTTAATTGGTTTTATCATCACTCTGACTGTTTCACCTCCTGAATTCTTTCTGTACCTTCAGATGCTAACTGCTAGAGCACCTTCTCTGCTGCTCCATCCTCAGCTGAGCTTTTTGGCTGATTAATTAAGAATTGGACATTTGATTGATACTAATTGCAATCTATCAATCTCCACAAGAACCTCACCAACCATCCCAGGACCTTTGCAAGAGTTTTGTGAGCTCTCCCACTCCATCTTGATACCTGGCTAGAAGCTTCACCTAACATTCAAAGCAAACCTTGGATCTTAGCAGGTTAGTTGTTCTAGAATTAATAAAAACAAGAGTTTTCCCAAAAAATCCCTCTGTTCTTTGTAAAAGTTAATGATGGATCTGGCCATCATGTTATCATGTTAGTTTGAGGCCAACAGAGAGAAATATATGGACTTCTCCAAGCTGCTGGTTTGAACTGATTCCTCTGCCTTCTTCCCTGAACTCATCTTTGCAAGATGAATACCCAAAGGTTTAATTTTTTGGCCAGATTAAAAAATTCTGAGGTTAAATAATAACTTCCACATCACATTTAGGATGAATTCCTCCGTCTACCTTCATGGAGAAGAGGCAGCATTTAGAGGTGGCACTTGGTGAGATGGTTGAGTGGTGTGGAGAGGTCGGGTCAGTGTTTGTACTTTTCATCCCTTAATGCAGACAGAGAGTGGAAGTTATAAATAAATAAAAAAAAAATATGTCAAAAGGATTGATTTTATTGTAATAAAGGCCAGGAATATCACTCTTTTCACACCTGTGGCTGAACACTCCCTTTGCTCCACCTTCTCCACCCAGAAGAAGAGATGCAGCTGGGAGTTTGGTTTTCAGTTGTTGCCTTTTTATGCAGATAAATGTACAAAAGGACCACTTTTGTTATGACTTGAACAAAGTCTGAAGGAAAAAAATAACTTTTGTTAAGACTTGAACAAAATGTGAAGGTTTTAGAACTGCACTCCAAGGAGATGAGAACAAAGTAGGGAGCTGGGAACAGGTTCAAAGTTTCAGGGCTCTCAGCCTTTCCTCCTGCCAGAGATGCTCCAGTGCCCTCAGCATCTTCCTAGCCTCTGCTAGACTCTCCCCAGTAATTCCTTGTCTCTCTTGAGCTGGGGAGGCCAGAACTGGACCCAGGGCTCCAGCTAACGCTCCCTCCATACCCCTCCACCCTCCTACTCGAGAGGAGGAACGTGTCAGACTCACCTGGACCTTTAAGAGCCCTCTCTGGGACAGCAGAAAGGCAAGGGCGAGTCCTGCCTGTCCCGGAAGTGCCGGCTCCTGAAAAACCTGCTCCCGAAACTGCCGGTCCCAACTGCCCCGGTCCCGAACCCCTCCCCGCTCCCGATTCCTTCCCCCGCTCCCGCGCGAATGTTGTGCACACGGTACCTCAAGCCACGGAGCCGCGCGGGAAGGCAGAGGCGCGGCGAGACGCGTGAGGGGATGCGAGAGGCGAAGCTGGGAGCCGATGGCCAGGTAGGTTTGAGAGAAGGGAGAAGGAAAGGAAGGAAGGGAGGGAAGGGGAAAATGTCCTTAAGGAGATGCATGCAGATGGATTTTGCTGAGTGGAGTTGGGGGGAAGAAGTTTTGTTAGGAATCTCGGAGAGAAAAGAGGAAGAGTTTTTTCCTTGGAATTACTGAGGTGAAGGAATAGTTTTGGAGGAATTTCTGAGGGAATAGAGGAGTAAGGTTTTTTTTCTCCATGTAATTGCTGAGGTGAGGGAGAGGTTGTGGAGGGAATTTCTGAGGAAAATGAGAAGGAAAGTTTTTCTCCTTGGAGTTACTGAGATGCAGGAAATGTTTTTCTTGGAATCTCTGAAGAGAGGAGGAAGGTTTTCTCCGTGGAATAGTTGAGCTGAGGGGGAGGTTTTGGCGGGAATCTCTAAGGGCAAGAGAGGAGAGGGACTTTCTGCTTGCATTTGCCGTGCGGGGCTGAGGGGGAAGGGAGGTTGCAAAGGGAATCTCTGAAGGAAAAGAAGAGGAAGGGATTCCTCCTTGGAATTACTGAGGTGAGGGAGCAGTTTTGGAGGGAATTTCTGAAGGAAAAGAGGAGGAAGGCTTTTCTCCTTGGATTTGCTGAGCTGAGGGAGAGGTTTTGGAGGGAATCTCTGAGGGAAGAGAGGAGGGTGGTTTTCTCTTGGAAAATGCTGAGGTGGGTGAGAGGTTTTGGAGGGAATTTCTGAGGGCAGAGAGGAGGAAGTTTTTTCTCCTTGGAATGACTGAGGTGAGGGAACTATTAATATCAGAGTATCTGAAAAGAGGAGGAAGGTTTTCTCTGTGGAATGGTTGAGCTGAGGGCAGAGAGGGGGAAGAGTTTTCTCCTTGTATTT